>JAKSZP010009413.1:0-137631 GCA_022478985.1 Massospora cicadina | reverse complement strand
AATCATCTCATGGGTTTGGACTGACTGAGTGAACCAGTCTTAGTGCGTTTTCCTGCCGGACAGAAAATTGGGGAGTTTCGCCATTGCCCCACGCTGGAGCAGCCAGCGGAGAATCTGAGGAATTTGGAGTGAAACTACAATGGGCGATTTGTTTTGTTTTATTAATTCATGTAGATTTTTGCTCAGAAAATTATGCCAAGCGGAAAAAGAGCTATAAATAAGAGTAAAGATTGAATTTTAGTGGTATTTTATATCATTTAACTAAGCATTTTTCTTTTTTTCAATTTATAGTTTAAAAATTTTTATATTTGGTAGTTTTTTTGTTTTTTAAGTTCAACAACTTGTTTTGGCTGAGTGTCTGGTGGTTTTGGCTAAATAATAGAATCAATGTTTTCAGGTGAAAGGTTAAGGGCTTTGTTTATTCAAAAGTTCCAATTGGTTTGGGTGAGTGGCTGATTGTTTTAGGTTAATTTGAATGTTCAGTTGGGGTTTAGAATCTTGGGCTTGGTTATTTGCTCGCTTCTGGCCTTAGATTTCAAATGCACAGATTTGTGGATCCTTGCGTTAATTATTTTGATTGAAATTGATATACTGGTGCAATATTAGTATGAAGACTATTATTATTGATTGCCCAAAAGCCACGTTGAGAGTATTGTCCAATGCTAAACAGGTGCTTCTTCGTTTTGAAGATGTTTTGTTACTGGTAGGGAACACTTTTACTATTCTCTTCTCGCAGAGCCAAGCAGAGACTTGATAGTAACAACCTAAGGATACCTGATCCTTGCACTCTCTTGGGAGTAATGTTAAACAACCAATGTTAAAACAACTAAGTTATTATCAAGGTTTAATCTGCTTTTATTAGGGTATAATTTGGGTTTTTTATAGTTTTAATCATCACACAACTTTTCAGCTGTCCACTGGGAATTATCTGTGCTCCTATACTGGTTTGACCCTCAGTGTTAGGCACCAAATCTCATTGGGTACCGTTGCCTTCAGATTTCTTAGGAAGTGTAATCATTGGGTGTTCAGATGATCAAACAATTGGTATTAGGTACTTGAAACCAATTGTTTTGGCTAATGACAAATCTACTCTTCCTCCGGTGTTCAAACGTATTGGTAGTATCTAATGACTCCAATCCATTCCACTTTGAACGATTCCTTACAATTTGACTATAGGGTGTTATTACCATATCGAATTATTGCTTGATTTAGTCAGGGATGATGCCTTACAATAATCTCATCAGCCAGCGGCCTCAAATATCATTGTGGATGATGCTTGACAATAATTCATTAGTCAGTGATATCTAATATCATTGGGGATGATGCTTGATGATAATTCGTTAATTGCCACTGTTGCCTATCCTATACAATTATATCTTAATTGTCAAAATTGTTAATTAGTTAAAAGGTTGGATTATGTGGTCATCTGAAATTCTAACATATCCACCCTCTTAACCATATTATCCAATGGAAGATAGAACCCTCAGGGATGGAAGCCGCCTTAGCTTGGGTTCATATTTAGTTTTTTCATATTTCTATGTCCTCATTGGAGTGCATCTCTGTCCACACTCAACGCCCATATGCTCTGCTCAGTTTTGATGACTTTGTATCCTTGGTTTCTACCCATTGTTACCTCTTCTTAAGCGTGGTTCCCATGACTCCATGCCACGCCAGTCCCATCTTTGCATCTTTTGCTAAAAGATCAACTAGTCCACATGTACAAACCCCAGGACAGGTCTCATTGGCACCTTGCCACCGGTACAAACCCCAGGATGGGTCTCATTGGCACTTTACCACCTGTAAAAACCCCAGTACGGGTTTCATTGGCGTCTTGCCACCTGTACGAACCCCAAGACAGGTCTCTGACATCTCATTGATAGGGACTATTCCAGCAAATCTAGTTTCAGCCTGTCCTGATTCTGCCAACTGCTCGGGACTTGTGCCCATTATTTTATCCCTTCCTTCACGCTCAGTAGGTGGGAATACTGCCCGATGCATCACAGCTCAAATTAAAATTGGTTTTTAATATTTTTTACATTTTTTTGCATCTTTTTAACTTTTTTTCATATTTATGTTTTTTTCTTAAGCTCAATAATTTAAGTACTTTATGTGGACCTATTAACTATTTGACTATCTTCTATATTTGATCATATAGGAATCATTTGCCAACTTGATAATTTTATAATGGTCCCAACTATAGGCATCCAACTCATTTTTTCTCTTTTAATTTTCTCTCCATTGTTATTTGTTGACTCAAAAATTTATATTAAATTTTTACGTTTCTTTAATTTTAAATTTTAAAATTTATTCAGGGAAAGATGACCAGGGGATGGAAACTTCCAATAAGTGACTAATGAAATGAACTTCAGCAAGAGGAGTGCACCTCAGAGAAGCAAGAGATATCTCTTGTTGCAAGTGGGAACGCCAAGAAAAGGAAGGGGGTTACTTGTATAGGGACTTACGCCACTATTTGAGCGCATGCATAGGAAAGGGTTGGAAGCGATGAACCAAACTGGAAACCAGGATGAGACTAACTGGCTGCGATGGGGTGGTAGGTACCCAAACGTCCAAGCTTGAAATTGGTCCACAAGGTGCAACTGGAACTGGCGTACAGTTTCCTGGAGGTTTGGAGTAGAGCCTGAGAAGGCATCTAAGACAACCGTGTGGTTAGTTCACATAGCAATTGCAACCACTAAGGTACAGAGGGAAGGTGGTATAGGAGAACCCTAGGACAAGGCGAAGATGTCCTTAGACAGGCAGAAAGGCTGTGCCTGATCCTGGAGAAAGAGATGCTGAACCTCACGCCATATCACTTTTGAGGGAGGGCACTCCTTCAGGCGGTGAACCAAAGTTCCATACTGGCCACACATGACACAAGATGAGTGCAAAGCGTTAAAGCACTCAGCAGTATGGTATACCCATTTCAAGAAGTGCCACACATGGGAACAAATATGTGGGCGCATAAGAGGTTGATGGTCGTACTTCCAAATGGCTTTCTAGTTATTGTGGGAGTAGGGTATGTCCAACATGTTCAGGTAGTACACCCTGGCTATGATAGGGGATCTCAGGGTATCTTCTGTTCAGAATGGGATGGCCTTGTATTTCCTGGGCGAACCAAAGATTAGGGCGCCCCCTCAAGGTGGTGTGCCAACTGATAAAAATCTTCCACTCATTGCTCCACATGGAGAGGATAATTCTCTTGAAGGGGGGCGACGTCCCATGTGGGCCCGCAGCAGAAGGGTGTGAGGCAAGGTACTTTAACAGAGAGTGGGGGTGGGTAGGATTTCTGAGGCCCAGGGCGCGTGAGAAGTTGGAGCAGGCCATGCATGACATTTGCTGGGCTGAGATAGGTGGGTTGGTGACTGCAGCGATCCAGGTGCCAAGTATTTTGGCGGCGTGGTCCTCATAGTTGAGCAGGCCCATACCATCACTATGACGAGGGCCAAACATGACATCCAGCGCACTGGCGGTGGGCTTAACCAAAGCTACCCTTGCAAAAGAGCGTATAATGACTTGAAGAAACACAGGGAAAAAGCGATGGCTTGGGTCCCAAACCAAACTTTAGAAAGGAGCATAGAGTTGGCTAGCACTACCCTGCCTGTAAGGGAGGTCTGGCGGGCTTTGATGGAAGCTATGCGTTTTGTAACACAGTCTAGGATATGATGCTCCATCATCATTGAGGCGTACCCTCCCGACTGCAGCCACACCCCAAAATGGTAAACAGGGCCAGCGGTGGGGCTTGGCACAAAGTGGAGCACAAGAGGGGTGGTGTGGGGTGGGCTGTGCAAGCAATCCCTTGAGCAAGTTGTTGGAGCAGGTAGAAAATGGAGCGCTGGGGACCAGCAGGCTTGGTACTGACCAAGGAGAACAATTTCGGTTTTGGAGGCGTTAAGTGCAGCATTACTTACCCTGGAGTAAACCTGGATAGTAGCTTCAAGTGCTTGTGCATTATGATTGTTAGACACCCCAACCACAAAATCATTAGCAGATGCCAACATCTTAGCTGGTACTTGATCTTGCACATGGACACCAGTAAGGCTGGCATTTTCATTGCAAAGAATTAGGTCAAGGATGAAGTTGTATAAGAGTGGGCTAAGGGGGTCCCTTTATCGCAAGCCCCTTTGAAGGTGGACTACTTCCGTTAGGAAGCCAGGGCCACGAACAGCCATTGTGGCAGATTCTGTGAGCAACATCACCCAATCAATAAAGTGATAGGAGAGGTGGAACATGTGGAGGCAAACTCTGAGGTAATCCCAGTTAACTCTATCATCGGTTTTCTGATGGTCTAAAAACAAGTGCACCAGAAGCCAAGGATTGACAGACGTTGGCTAGGTTTTGTATGTTGTCCCAAATAGACCGTTTGGAAATGAAGCCAAATTGTTCAGGGGAAATGAGAGAATAGGCAACTACCCCTAAACAGTTTGCCATGATTTTTGTAAAAAGTTTAGTGCCTGTGTTTTAAATTAGAATGAGGCGCCAGTTGGCCAGTTCTAGCTTATCCCCTTTCTTGTACAGCGTTATCGTGAAGGCCTCTTGTCCTTCAAAAAGGAGGCGCGTTTTCATAAAACACTGGTTCATTGAGGTAAGCAGCAAGGAGAAATATTTGAAATATTTTTTATAGTACTCATAAGGAATGCCGTCTGGACCTGGGCATTTCCTGTACAGTGCATCACGAACTGAAGACCAGAGTTCATCCCAAGAAATCAAATTCATCAACTCTGGATAATGAGAAATGGTGTGGATATGTGCACTTTTGAGTAAATTGTCCACTTTGGCCAGTTAAACTGGATTGGAGCGATACAATTTTGGAGTAATAAATTTTTACTTTGATTGCCACTTTGGACGGAGTATCTGTGACGGAGTGGTCTATCCCTCCACAACTGTGTGCAGGCCAAGCTCAGGCCTGGTGTGAAGAATTTTCAGAAAAAGTAAGTGGAGCACGTGTTTCCCAAGGTTATATGATTTGCTTTATCCTGAACACAAACCTGTTTTTTGTTTTGTCTTACCAGTGTGTTGAGGCGAGCGGACACTTCTGCCCACTTATGAACCCAAGCTGGGCTGTAGCCTGCCACTGGGACATTGGATTCCAGATGGTTCAATTCTGCCAGAATGCACAAAATGACTGTAAAGGCAGCCTATGAGTGATGTAATGTGATGTTAAAAGCTTGGCGGATGGTGTTTGATTTTGAAGGTTGATCAGGTAAAAAATGTCTGCACATAATGGTGTGGTAAACTCTGGAGCCAAGGTCTCTATGTCCACCTACGAGGAAAACCTGGGTGATGTGAGCTAAGCTGGGCATAGTATGCACCACTTCGGCACTTGTCCTTCTGGATTGGACAAAGAGAAGGAAACTGATACCATCCTGTGGTCTTATAAATCAATTTTCGTTGTTGTATAGTGAGAAATTTGGGATTGAAATTTCAATGGTGCAAGAATAAGGTCAATGTGGGACATAGACCTTATCTGGCCATTGTGCACATGGTGGCGAGACATGTTTGGAAGTAGCGGTGCATGATGTGGCAGAGCATTGAACAACCCCAGGGTGTCTTTTAGAACGCATAGTTCTACATGGCCTTGTGAGGGTGTAGGCGATAAGGGCCAGCAGTCTGTGATTGGGTTGGTCCATCAGTTCATGTCGCCAACAACAAATGGGTCAGGGGTAGTGGAGAAAGTTGACGGTTGAGAAGAATTCCTGATGATCTCATGCACAGGTTGGGACGTAAATGTTGGCAACAGCGTGCACTTCATCATCCCACAAAGTATACAACAAGGACACAGCTGTCAAGATACAATGTTGATGAGATAAATTTAAATTATGGGTCACTCAAACAAGCACCCCACAGTGTGGTGACCAAAAGAAAAGTGAAGGGAGGAGCATGGTCGCCCATGTGTCCTCTGCACTGCGCGGACAGTGGGTTTTATGAATGGCCAGAATGTCCACAATTAATTTTATTAAATCAAGTCAGTTTCTGAGCCCAGGATGGCGAGGCATTGAGTCCAGCAATGTTTAACATCCTTATAGTATAGGCTTCCCCATTGCACCTTTAGTGCGAGGGGAAGGGCACCCATGCCCTTCAGCCTTCTCTTTTTCAGCACGTCACTGTATAAAAGCATTGGTATTCTGTGCTATGGAGTATGGTTCAGCATGGGAAGCTTTTGCTGTGGGGTTTGCACTGGCTTTTGCTTTCTGCTTTTTCCCCACTGTGGGACGAATTTTTGGCATTGTGTGCACTTGTGGTGCACCATTGCATGATGTGGAATTTCATTAGGAATACTGGAGAACGAAATGGATTCAATTGATGCTTGGTAGCATTGGTCAGGTGATACCAACTCACCCATTGGGTCTTCAGCTTGGGTGGCCCAATCTGATTGGTGAAAGGATTCACAAGCCGCTTCTGCAGTGAATGACTCGATGTCCTCCTGGAGCTGGGCAGGTGGGATCATGGACACAGTCTTGGCCGCCTCCTTGGCCACCTCCTTGTGGGCCTGCTTGGCCTTCTTACACTCCTGCGGGTACACAGGTTTCACTTGAATGTAGCACCTAGGCGCGCCCCATTGGAAGGCTGCGTCAGTATCTACTGTCAGTTCATAATGGGCATCTGCACCGCACATTGCTTCTAGGATTATTTCAGTTTGAGTAATGCCCTTCTTGGTGGGCAGGTATGGGCCTTGTGGCCAAAAACGCGGCTGAAAGTGCAGATAGCAGGCGCGCTATACATGGTGACCCTGAATGGGTGGGAGTCTTGCCCAATAATTTCCACAAAAGTGGTGTGAGAGATTCAGGTCAAATCTTCCACTAACCCCATGGATGGGGTGAGAACAGCAATTTCTTTGCCCGTGCACAGGTCTGGTATGAGTGTAAAGCGCTTCATCTCAAAGGATTGGGTTTCACATTTTGGTGAGCTTATCCTTCAGGTGGTGCTCCAGTACTGTGCGCTTAACTTTAGTAGGAAGGAAGTCGAAGGTAATGAAAATTTGGTTGGATTTAAACCAGCGAGTTCACTTCATTTTGACTATCTGTTGACCATCTGGGAGGTCCATCACCACCCACACTTTTGCAGTTTCATCCACTGCATTTTTGTTTTCAAATCCAAGATCCAGCCAACCGTGAGGCATGGAGTGTGGTACAACATACACCGCATTTGGGAAATGTGTGTGTAATCTCCAAAAAAACTTCTTTCAAAGCGCCGTTTGTTGTATATCCAGGAAGACACGCACCCCATGTTCCACCAATGATATTGTTTGGGAGTGCGGCATATTATGAACTGGTTCCAGCATGCTTGCCAGGCCAAAATTTCTAGGGAAAGGGTAAACGCTGGTTTTTACTACTAATTTTATCTATGCCACAAGTTTTGATGGGGCGTTTACAAATCTTGGTTGATGTGGGACCCGCACCTGTGCCCTTAATTTTGCTCGCCCAACTGCTACCTGACATTGGGTGCACACTAATCTCCAAGATGAGATTATAAAACTTACCTAGACTTGATTTGAATAAGTTGAAAAATTGTTTGCAACGAGAGAGAAAAGGTTTAACTTGATACGTTTTTCTCAATCCATATTCATCAAGATCTGATCCTATTTCTTGTCGATGGATATGTTTTTCTCTATACAGTTTTTGTTTAAAACTGATCCTATTTCTTGTCAATGGATACTTTTTTCTCTATACAATTTTTTTTAAAATCTGATCCTATTTCTCAGCTTTAATTGCCAACTCAAGCGTTTGATCAATCCTGCTGATAGATCTGTAAACGATCCAATACTTGCACAGATTAATTTGGTAACGTTTTTCTTTGCTAAAGAAGACTGGATAAGATACTATTTTTGCATTTCTTGCGTTTGCTCATTAGATGACTAATTTAAGATCAACCAACTTCATCCACTACTCTCTGGATTAATCGCCTCTCTTTTGATAACATCTATTGCCTCAGTACTTCTCATGGTGGACCCAAATTGCAACCCAAGCTAGTCCTGCCAATGACTTTATTCCATGTAGATGTCTGGCGGAACAGGTTCTCTTGAGGTTCTAAGTAGTTCAACATCTAGACTGCAAGGCCTTTTCCTAAATTTTGGACAGTTTCATCATCTCTTGAGGAATCGCAACATTCACAAATGTCATGGTTTCTCCTCCCAATTTTGGGTGGTGAATTGTTCTGTTGCTCCATTTTCTAATAGTGGCTAGTTGATTTATCCTTCCACTTGGATTTTTTGGGTGTTTTCCCCATTATGGCTTGAGTCTGCTGATAACAACTTTTCAATGCTCAATGGAATTTAATCTTTTAATCTCACTATAGTTTGATTATCCTCAGTTGGTATTTCATCCTAACATTGATTAGGCGCATCAAAAGTTTCTCCCAACATCTTCAGATGGTACATTATCCATGAGGTCGTTTTTTAGTTACTAGTGCTGATGCCATAATCTGATGCAATTTGCGGTAGGGCCAAAGCACCAACTGCATGGCTATGCATGCATCAAAATCATCCATCTCTTTTTCCCCTGCCAAGATTTGGGCTTCTTGGTAAAATCAGTCAGCAAAACTAGCAAGGGTCTCATCTTTGCAGAATTGTATACCTATGAACTCTTGTTTAAAATTCTCCATCTGAGTAGGGCTTCCAAACTTTAACATAATTGCTACTTTTGCTTCTGAAAATGATTAGTTGTCCCCATTGAGGTTGGGTAGCACCAGATTCTGGCGATCAGTGCTAAGACAGTTCATTACAGTCACTGCTTTTTGATGGTCTGCATAGCCAAACAGGGTCATCTCAAATAGGTGGAAAAATGCTGGAGCATTATCCCAGTGGAAGGTGGGCAATTTTGGCATATTTTTAAGTTCCTAGGTTACTCTTCTCATATACGTTTCTTGACCAACTACTTTAGAAGCCATATGATTGGCTTCAGGAGTCATATCTGACATAACATTGAATGGTTTGGGCATACTTTTGGGCGGAGAGGTCTTCCCAATTGGCGTTTTGCATGCCTTTTCATCGGCCTTATTTTCCTCAAATTGTTCACATTCATCTTTGAGTTTTATCAACTCCTCAATATGCCTGGTCATTTTCTCCATCTCCTCATGAAACTGCCGGATGCGTTATTGCTCTGCTTCCTGTTTGATTTTTTAAATAAAATTTCTTTGACAAGTTTGCTCTCTTTCCACTTCAAAGAGGCAACTTTTCCATAGGTCGTTATTCATTTTCCTAATTTTTGAGAAACTCTTCCACCTTGATCATATGCTCCTCTAAGGCACTAACATTGGCTTGAGATGCTGAGTTGAGCACATTTTGATTGTTGGCCTGTAGTTCCGCTCAGAGCTTCCAAAGCTCTTCCTTATGAGACATTATCGTTTAAATAGGCTTTTGACAACTCAACTACCCCTGTAGTGACCACCAATAATAAAATCTTGGGCTTAGTTGGTTGCTCGCTTCTGGCCCTAAATTTCAATTGCTCAGATTCATTGATCCTTGCGTTGATTATTTGATTGAAATTAATATACTGGTGCAATACTAGTATGAAGACTATTATTATTGATTGCCCAAAAGCCACGTTGAGAGTATTGTGCAATTCTAAACAGGTGCTTCTTCATTTTATAAAATGTTCTGTTACTTGTAGGAAACATTTTCCCTATTCTCTTATCCCAGAGCCAAGAAGTGACTTGATAGTAACAACCTAAGGGTACCTGATCCTTGCACTCTTCTCTTAGGAGTAATGTTAAACAACCAATTTTAAAACAACTAAGCTATTATCAAGGTTCAATCTGCTTTTATTAGGGTATAATTTGGGTTTTTTATAGTTATAATCATCACACAACTTTTTAGCTGTCCGCTGGGAATTATTTGTGCTCCTATACTGGTTTGACCCTCAAGTGTTAGGCACCAAATCTCATCAGGTACCGTTGCCTTGAGTTTCTTAGGCATCATAATCCTTGGGTTTTCAGTGATCAAACAATTGGTTTAGGGACTCAAACTAATTGTTTTGGCCAATGATAATTCTAGTCTTCCTCCAGCGTTTGAAAACTTTGGTAGTTTTTGACAACTTCAAGTTGTTCCGCTCTGAATGATTCTCTACAATTTGACTATTGGGTGTTATTACCTTATTGTATCTTTAAATTAATTTTTTTCTGGGATGATGCCTGACGATAGTTTCATTAGTCAGCAGCCTCAAATATCATTGGGGATGATGCCCGATGATAATTTCATTAATAGGCCATTGTTACCAATCCAATATGATTTTAATTTAATCATCAAATCTACTAATTGGTTAAAAGGTTGGATTATGTGGTCATCTGAAATTCTGACAACCATTCACCCGCTCTACCATTCCATTGGTTGCAGGATGGTACAGAGTGAGAAATACCTGAGTGAATCCCATCAGTTTGGCTAAATCATCACCAGTGACAATAAAGAAATCATGCCCATTATTGGAGAGAATTATATTAGGGCACCCATGCTGAGTGATAATCTGATTATATAAAACGTGGTGGTAGCCTTTGCTGAAGCGGAGGGTAAAGATAAAGCATTAATACATTTAGTTAAATGATCCATGGCTAGGATGATAAACCAATGTCCATTAGAGGCTTAAGGGAGGGGTCCCACAACAATAATACTAATAGTATGGAAGGGTTCACAGGGTTGAACTACTGGCTGTTGAGTTCAGGAGTTAGCCAGGATTGACTTTAACATACCAGGCAGGAATCTAATACATCTTGGATTGGGACAAGTATTTTATCCCAGTAACATTAAGTCTTAAGGCACTGGTAATTCTTCCAAATTTCTCTAGTGGCCAATTGCAAATGTCTCTCTAATATGACATCAGTTTAAGATGAGGTTCATATATAGGGCAACCATTTATGAGCTACAAGTTTGTACAGTTTGCCATTTTTTATTTGGATACTTGCCAGTTTTTTAATTCCTTTTGAAGGACTGAGGATTTGTCTTTACACAAATAAGGTTGGGTTAATAGATCGTAGAGTTGAACTTCCTCAGAGTCAGTTAAAATTATTATGGGCAGTCAGGATAGGCAATCTGCATTTTGATGTATAGCCCTGGTTAATGGATGATGGAAATGTCGTAGTTTTATAGTTTTAACGTCCATCTGTTATCCTCCTGTCAGGATCTTTCATTTTCTGTAGTCATCACAAGGAGGCATGGTTGGTAATTATGGTAAAATGACACCCTTATAAATAAGATCAAAAATACTTAATAGTCAGTAGTACCTCCTAACGTTCACATTCTGTAATGATATAGTTGCGTTCAGCTTGGTTAGGGCTTTTCTATAATAGGCGGTGAGATAATCCACCAAGTTTTCGTCATCTGAGAAAATATAGCTCTTATGGCTATAACTCTTGCATCAGTATAAAGGAGAAAGGGTTTTTCAAAATTGGGATGTATAAGTACTGGAGAGTAGGAGATATCTTGTTGTAATAGGTGAGGGCCTGCTGTTGGTCTTCTTTACATTGGAAGGGTATACCCTTCTTTAATAAATATATAAGGGCTCAGAGATATCAGTAAAGTGGGGAATAAATTTGTGATAATATACCATCCCTAAAAATCTGTACATCACTAGGGATTTAGGGGGGACATCTTAGAAATAGCCATAAGCTTGTCATCAGGGTTATTTAAGCTTTACCTACCTTATGCCCCAAAAATCCATTTTTCTATGAAATAAGGAGTATTTTGACGGCTTTAGTTTTAGCAAAGCTTACTGTAACCGCTGGAAAACTTGCTTGAGATGAGCTATGTGATTGGTAAAGGTTCTACAAAAATTGATATAACTGTTGAGATAAACTAGCACATAGGAGCGTTTTAAATATCCAAAAAGTCTGTCCTGGAGCGTTGGAAGGTGGTAGGGGCTTTAAATAACCCCTGAGGCATTCAATTGGGCTCAAATAGTCCTTACTTGAAATGAGGGCGCACTTTTCACGATCTTCTGGTGACAAATCGATTTTCCGGTACCCACTGGTGATATCTATAGTCAAAAAATAGTGGGAACCCGACATTAAACATAAGAAATCATCTATACATGGTAATGGATAGTTATTTTTCGTGTTATATGATTTAGTCAGTGATAATCCCTGACAACATGGTGGCACCATCCTTCTTTCAAATTATTAATCTCTGGGAAGCGCACAGGATTTTAGAGGGCTCAAGTAACCCTGCTTCCAACAGTTGCTGTAACTCTAGGGCCACTTGGGCTTCTTCAGCTTTATAATTTTCTGTATAGCCAATATTTAAATGTAGGGCGAGCCTTAGTCTCAATTTGGTGAATTACCACCTACATTTTTCCATAGTCACCAAGTCCTGAGTATAATATATCACAATACTCCTCAAGATTTCTTCTACATCCTGTCATTCATTAAGGGTGAGATTGTCTTTAATTTTACTATTGACCAGAGCAATCATCGGTAGGGGATCAAACCCCAAATATTTTAAAGATCCAAAACAACTTACGTCAGCAATATTACTAATGGGACATAGTTTTACATAAGCAATAGGGGCATACTGAGGGACTTAAAGGGTTTGATTCGTTAGGTTCCCTAATAAGATAGAGTTGGATTTCCCATAGGCAGGATCTAAAATCCCAAGGCAGGTCAACGCTTCTTTAGTTGAAGGGTTCAGATGTTCACTTAGCTCCAAACCTTGATTAGAAGTGATGTGAATCTTTAACCCTGTATCCACAATAACTTGTGAACCTGAGTATATTGTAATAGAATGAGGGGCATATAGAGGGATCCCAACTTCAGCATCCCCAGCCTCAGGGGTAACTTAGTTTTTCCTCCTAAGTCTTGGTATTTAACTTACAAATGGAGGACAGATATTTGAGGAAAATTTGTTTTTTCAGGGCTCCTTTACTTTTGACTGTGAGTTCTAATATCAACGGATCCAATATTCTTTTAGTAAAATTTATTTTCATTAGGATTGATAATACAGTTGATTACCAGCATCAATTGGAGTCCATTAAGCAACTCATGATTATTGTTTTCTAATGCTATTGTGGGGGCATTAATTAAGTGTTTTCCAAATTGGAGAGTTAAGAAAATATACACCCCAATTGCCATAGACAACCGATTAACTGTCATTCCATATTCAGCTTTGTAAACCATATCTGGAGCCATTTTTTATCTTTTGGTTAAGTTAATAGGATATGACATTAACCGGTAAGCCATTATCAATTATATCCATGCTATAATTTTATCTTTGACCACCTCTACTCAAACCACCAAAGAGCCAAATTAAGATTTAACAGCTAATAAACTTTTGCCAAGTACCTTTAGTGAAGCAAGCGGGGGATTTTACTACGGCCAAATTTAGGGCTTTTAAATGCATTTAAAGGTTTTATCTGCTTACGCTTAGCTTTCCATAGAGGAGCTGACCTCCAAAACTTATTTTGGGTAATTGGACAGTGTAAAAGTAAGAAATTTGAAGATCTCTATTTTCTGGATAGAAAGAGGTACTTCAACTTCTGCAGGTGCAGCTAACATAAAACATCCTGAGGTTCTGGGCATAGAACTAGCGCTAGAACAATGGTCTTGAGGCGCTTGATTGTCATCAGCATAGGGATCTTCCTGCCCTACACTGACTGAACTTTTTCCTCATTGCTTTTGCGAAAAAGACTAGATCTTATAGTGTGGTTAGTTTTCTTACAGAAAATGCAGAATAATTTAGGTGTAGATGAAGTGGGAGGCGTAACTGGTAACACTTTAATTAAGCTTATTGTATTTCAAAACCAGGTGGCTCATGGTGGTGGAATAGGTGGCAGGAATCTCCAAGATGGCTTCTTTTATATTGAGGAGAGACGCCAAGTTAGACTTCACTGCTTTGAGATAGAGTAGAATATTAAGCATATTTTTAAATGCAAGAACAAGGCGGTGATAGCATCATCTAACATAAGATGATTTTAGAGACCAATGTTTAAGCCTTAAGATAAGATTGGTGAGCCAACTCAGTGATGATTTCTCCCCAATTAAGGCCTATTCCCATAAAAGTCTTTTTTTTGGTTGGATAAGGTTGGTCGCTCCTAAATTTTAAAAGGCAAGGCAGTCCTGGCGTCATTTTAAGTATGGTAATACATAAGTTGATGTACCATAATGTCTTGAGATGTGTGACTAAGACAGTTGATTAGGTGTTTAAGTTGGTTGTTGGTGGCTTCTTCCATAGCACTTATATAAAAGAATAATAAAGAGAAAATTCTCCCTTCTTCTGGGACGTATTCTCTAATAACAAAGGTTTAAACGTGCCATTGGGAGGGGTTTGGGGGTTAGAAGCTAAATGACATGAACCAACACTGGGGGTGCTCCTTCGATAATGAAAATCTGGCATTGCATGAATGTTTTTGAGGATAAAGAGCGTCTATTTGAATTCGTAGGTCACTGATATCTTTGATTATTAGATCTACAAATCATGGGTTGCATTAAGAGCCAATATTGTGGCAAAAAGTGAAGTTGACCGCCAAATTTAGTTTTTAGATTGGTAGTTTCATCTTGGAGTTCAGGTTGTTGCTCAATGGTGAGCATTCTTTGCTTCAAGCCACATATCACATTGGTTAGATTTGCCATGCTTCTAAGGCGTTCATGATCCAAAGAGGGATCTGAAGCCAGATTGTTATTGTTCATAGTAATAGTTCTACCATGAACTCAGGGTATACCTGGCAGAAAGCACCAGTTTTGTCAGGAAGAAGGGTGTTAAACCACTTGTCCTTTGTTTCAGAGGCCAAGAGACCTGAAGTGCTTGGGTTTCAAGTTTTTAATTTTACCTTTTCTTTACCAAAAAAGTTTTCTTCTATAAATGAATAGAGTTTGGGCCATACAATAAATGGAAAAAAGATTGTAAAGTTTATTAGCTTAGAAACATAATTATATGGGAGATCAGGGAGTTTTTCTCTGTAAATTTTACAATCATTCCAGGATAAAATTTATACTCATTACCAATCAGGGATTCTGCGGCATGCTGGTCATATCTATCAGACAAGATTTGATAGCTCATAGATTGGATTTGAACCATGATATTAGGGGGTTTCAGGTGAGTAATATTTGATTGCACAAGTTGGGTTAATTGCTAATATTGAAGGGTCCTAAATTTAATTGGGGTATATCTTCAATAATTAATTCATCTATTTCATCAGATTTGGTTCAAATCCCTTCACCTGTCACATACAAATCCTTGATTTGGGTAGGAATCTCGACAAGCAGTATGGAGGGTGCAAATGAAAAACCAAGTTGGCTTCACTAATGACTTTACTAGTTCTGGAAAGCCAAGAGTTCGTTTTACCTAAGACATATGAAGGTGTTATGCCTTATGAAAATTATAGGGACATCATAATTATAGAGTTTGGGTTATTATAAATAACACCCACATGAAGGACCACCTTCCACAACATCCCTTTTGAGAAGAAAGATAAAATTCTGTAATTCGCATTTTCTTCTACCCAAGGCCACTTATTATACAGTTAAGGTCCAAATACATTTTGAAGCCCATATTAAGCTTTGACTCACTTGTATTACCCTATAAGGAGGTATTTTTAAGCAATGATACCTGTTTTTATTAAAAATAACAAATCACTAATGGCTTACTATCTACATCGCTGTGCTACTAAATTCTAAATTGCCAACAATAAATATCACAATAACTAAAACTTCTGGGATAGAGTAAACTTAATGAAAAAGGACTGAGTGGAGAGAACAGATGTAACTTTGAAAAATTTGATGCTCGCCTTATTACACATCATTAATGTTATTGTATGGATAATTTTCTTTTCAGCGTATCTCTATAGTTGTTAAAACAAAGGTTAATCCAGTGAAATTTTTAAATGAAGAGGCCCCATTAAAAGTTTATTTAACCGAGGTAAGCTGACCAGGGGATGGACATGCTGAACTAATAACTAAAATCATTATAAAAATAATGATTCAAATGAAACGCCCAAAATGGACGATTTTATTGAACTGTACCTAACAAAATATCCAACCAGCTGGGTAGCGAATAATGCTATCCCTCCATGGTGGATGGGGAGGGGGGATTGGGGGGCTCATCTTTGACCGCATCCATCTCATTCCAGAGTAGGGTGCGTGTTAAGGCAGATAGTAAGGGTGTGGGGGCATCAACGGCATGGGGTTTGATATCTTGATGACTGAAACTTCCAAATAGTTGTTAGCCATCATAATGTCAATGATTTATTTGGCCAAAGCATCTTCAGCTTTGAGGCGGGCGTCTGGGAATTTAATGAATGTGGCAATGTTGGTTCAGGTTATTTTTGCTTTTGGATTCCGTGCTACTGTTACCACGTTCTGAATGACTTCAGTAACATTTTTGTGCAAAATTTTCATGTTGATCTTACTTTGTGGAGTAAGATTGTTGGGGATGACGGGAGGTGGAATTCCTCCTGCGAGTGCAGCCACAGATTTGGCAGCTGTTTTGCGAAGTGGACGGCAATCTGGTGAGGCAGCTGCTTCTACTGCAAGCTGGTGGTCGCTGTAGAACGGTTTGGCGTTAGGTTGTGGGACATATTTTTGAGGTGAGGATTTTACATCCCATTCTGCGTTACGGAGCTGCTCAAGTTGCAGCGCTGGTTCTTCAATGACATTACCTGATTCATCAATTTCATCCAATAATTCCCATGATTTTGGTTAAATTGGATTGGGGAATTAGCGTACAGTTGAGGTTTGTTTGATTCATTTGTGGAT
Organism: Massospora cicadina; assembly: GCA_022478985.1. Taxonomy (NCBI): domain Eukaryota; kingdom Fungi; phylum Entomophthoromycota; class Entomophthoromycetes; order Entomophthorales; family Entomophthoraceae; genus Massospora; species Massospora cicadina. The sequence continues at coordinate 120,963 of JAKSZP010009413.1, read as the reverse complement.
GCATGGGATCAAACTGGGATCCAATCTGATGTTTGGTTGGATGAATTATTTGTAGCATTGGGGAAAGGTGGGTGCTGATTGGTGGCTGTAGGTGCATCTGCAGCATCAGGCATCTGAGGAGGGGAAGGTAGGATTGTACCCTATGTTGGAGTTGGTGTGGGGTGGGTGGCAGATTGGTGGGCATTGGGCAAACTTCCAGCGTCAGTGAAAGTTTCTGAGTATGGGCATTTACATTTTGAGTGGTCTAACTTGAAACAGGATGGACAAATCGTCCGTCCACCCTCAACATGGTCCCAGAATGGATGGTCAGGGGCAGATGGGATTGTGGCATGAGGGGGAATTGCTAAAGAAATTTTATGTAAATTCAGGGCTGATCATGGCATATGACCAAGGCCCAGCGAGGCGTGTGGCCCCATTTGGGACCACAAATTGCAAGATGGGGTTGGCGCCATAGGCTGCCAATCCTTCCATCAGCTCCTGGTGGAGCACTTCAGGGGGAGGTTGGTGGGCAAACCAGCGAACTGTACCACCAAGGTGGTATCCATTGGGAGCTGGGTCTAAGTTGTTGGGAGGGGAATATTATTGAAAATTAGTGGCACCGTTGCTGCAGTGGCTGCATTGGCTTCACAGGGGAAGCTGAGTTCAAAGTACCCCTTATAGGGGCAAAAGTCAATAAAACAGGCTGGTGTCATCACTACCTGAGCCATTTTGATAATGGCTTGGTTGTCATAGGGGAAGAATTTCCCATATTTGACCATAAGGCCAAAATGCATGTTGCTCCAGGGGAGCATCAGGGGGCAGCGGGGCACCGCTTGGGTTTGGGCTTAATGGGCATCAAGATCCTTGGGAGGAACGAATCATCATAAGGGTTTAGAATTACTGGGCGAGCCAGTCTGAGCGCGTTTTCCTGTCAGATGGAAAATGGAGGGGGAGTTTTGCCGCTGCCCCACGCTGGGACAGTCAGCGGGGGATCTGATGACATCAGAGCAAGACTTCAGTGTGCGATTAAGTGTTTGGTCTTAATTTACCAAAATTAATTTGCTTGGAAAGTTACACTGAGCAGAGAGAGTAGGCCCCATTAAAAGTTAGAACATCAAGTAAGTTATTTTTCACTACAATTGACTCTCAAATAACTCAATATAAAAGGAAATGGCTATCCTTAACTTGAAATCAATTTGTACATAATGGACTATGATGCTAAATTTTTGGTATTATACCACGTACTTTCAGATACATGCTATATATACACCCCTTTACAGGAACAAGGATGTTAAACAATCCTAATGACTGTAACATATCCTACTTTTATAAGTATTAGAACATCAAAAAAATCTTGTCACTTCTATAAAACTCTAAAACTAGGTTTTTATAACTTGGTCATATAGATAGTGGAAGGTCCTTTTCCCTTCTGTGCAAAAATTTACAGCATTACTTAGTCCAAGGTGAAAATTTTAGTATCATACTAATATTTACTGACAAAAGATACTCTTAAGTTACCTACACAGATATCAGAGCTAATAAGATTTAGGTTTAGCAATAATAGACATCAAAGGCACTTTAAGATTTAGCTTTAATTAAGCTTTTGAAATACTAGGCATTAACTGGACATAGATCACATGCTTTTATTATAAAACATGGGGCTGAATTCAGCCACATCACTAGGTGCTTATAGTGCGTTGTTGCTGCAGTTTGTCCCCAAATAATATCTTCTTTATCCTCCATCTTACCAAACCTTATCTAAAATATTTATATTACCCTACTTTTTAAGAGCATAGAAAATCAAGGCTAACTTAATTGAAAATAATTATATACCTAATTATTTTATTTTATTAATGTAATGAGGATATTAATCTGAACCTCTATCAATTCTAACTGAATTAACTACTCAAAAGAATATAATTATTCCATTTAAATTCCAGAAAGTATAATGATGGCATTAACCCCCTCGGGTTGGGACCATCTAGTACTAAAAAAATAATGATAGCATTAAGAAAATTATAAACTAAACTTGTGAATTATTACAATTCATTGGTTCAGTCATAGTCTAAACATGCACATGGCCATAAAGTCATAATGTGATGCTCATCAAAGTTATACCCCTGGAATTATATTTTGAGATAGTTGTTCCATTCTGAATGTCCTAAATGGAGCCTACCCTGCCTATCTTATCCTTCTTCAAAATAGAGGGATCAAAGAGATATTAGCTAATATAATACTACCCATTGTAAAGCGCGGCACATGAATAAACTAAAAATGTCAATTTCTTTGCTGGAACTCCCAATCTCTACCTTACCACTGAGCCTTTGTTCAATGTCATGTCCCATTCCTTTAAATACCAAATAGAAGAGATAAGAGGTGTCCAAATATAAAGTTTCTAATACAAATTTTTACGCTAGAGAAGATTTTTAAAAGCAAATAATCAGGTCTAGTTGATTTGTGGTACCATACTCAACTATTATCAGGAATTTATATGGTAATCAAATGGTACTCAGACTATAATGTCCTGACTCTTAGAGCGCAATTGACAATAAAGACAATAAGTGAAATAGGTATAATATGTATAATGGGTCTTATAGGACGTAATTTCAGAAAAAGATCTTATATGGGAGATGAGGAGCTCTGCATGCCTCTCTGAGATAATGAGGGATCAGAATGGAGGATAAACACTTCTACACGCATGCAAATTAAGTGTTTACAATCATTCAATTTTTTGTAAAAATATAGGAATAAGAGGAGTTAAGAGATTTAAAAACCTGAGTCAAGTCAAAAATTTGAATGCTACATCTTCCCAATAATTTTCTCATAATTTAAATATCAAAGTAAAGGGCTGACTGCTTAATCTTCCTCAAAACCTTGTTTGCACCATAATAGCAATACTTTCATTGGGCATGTTTTTCTTGGTTTAGGCATTGAGCGCTGGTTGCTTTTTAATTATACATGGTCCTTAACATAGCGTTATAAACATATAGGTCCTTCCAAATCCATAAGACTTACAGTAAAATTTTGTCACCTTTCTTACCATGTGTAACATTCCTCAATGCTGGCCACAAAGACTTTTAATGTTCTTTTAATTCAAGGATGATTCATATGCTTCAGTATAAAATTTTATCTGTTTTTTATCAGTTAAAATAATATGTTTATTAAATGTATGTTTAACACTAATGATGGAATATAATAAAGGAAGGTAAGGCAGGTTGCTGTCCAGTAAGGAGCTGAAAAGATGAGAATTTAGTAGCACTGTGGTGATTGGTATAAGCAGATATTGTGGGGATGATTTAAAGAGCCCTTTGTGAAAGCGATGCTGTCACATGAATATGAAGAATCTGCTATAAGCTTTAAATAACCTTTTAATTGTTCTATTAATCTCAGGGCGATAAGGTACAACAAGATCTGTTCCAATTTACATGTTCTTGTTAAGTTTTGGGATTATCCTAAAATAAAGCTAGTGGAATTATAGGTTATAATGATTTTTGGAACTACATACCAGTGTATCGTTTTCTCTATGATTAATTAGTGTCACTGCTCTGAGATTGAAAATGGAACTTTCTTGACCCACTTAGTAAAGTGATTGATGGCTATGATGACCCTATGGATAAAGTTACTGACAGGTAAAGGATTGTGACATCAATCAAAACTTTATCTCAAGACCAATTAGATTTAACTTACTGATAATTAATAGAAGTTTTAAAAGGTTGTTTAGGGTGGCATCTATGACATTTTATCAACTTCTCTTTGATTTTAGACCTTATAGCCTCACAGTGTAACCCTGTTGAACTTTCTTCCAGTGTTTAGTTCATCCTGTTTTGGTAAATTCCAAGTGTTCTTGCTAACAATCATCAGTTAATCTGACATTGATGGGTATAAAAATTGTTAATTCTACTTTATTTCTTAACATTACAACATTTAGAATTTTTGTATTATATAAAAGTTAGATTGAGTTATGCCAAATAGTAGGCTTTTATCAACTCAAATGTGAAAATGCATTTTATTAAATAGCTGATTTACAAATGGAGACAAGGCGGAGACTCTGTGCACCTGGAGAGCCCATCTACATTCTGGTGAGATGAACTAGAGGACGTAAATTTTTAAAAAATGGCTATATAGCTTACCGCCCATCAAACTAGCCAATCTTCTGTTCCTTAAAATTTAAAGACAAAGTAATAACGCATAATCCGTGACAATCCAAAATTTTGCGCCATGGAGGTTTGCTTCAATTGCTTACATGTGAAAATGACAGCCAATCATTTACTCTCAGTTAACATGTGACTCCTCTAATGATTAATAAGTGCTTGGATACATAGAGCTTTATGGGGCTATTCCACATTTTCATAACGCTGGGATAAAACGGCCCCAGTTGCAGTTAGAGATAGAAACAGATTACTTCCATAAAGGGTTAATTTTGAAATTTGGTTTCTTAACACTATAGCCCATTAGTGTTTTTCTTTCTTAAATGTTTTCAAACTCTGAGGACCACCAAAAAGATACTCCAGTAATTAATAGGTTTAACTAAGGTTCATCTATATGAGAATTGTTAGATAATGTTGAGGTAATTCCTTGTTGAGATTTTGGTCTGGCCAGAAATATGATAAAAAAATCTACTTTACTTATTATTTATATCTATATCTAACAATCAGACATATCCACAAATTGTCTACCTCATAACCTCCATCATTAATCAATAAAACTAATTTTCTAATGATTCTCATGGGTCGCCTCCCCTACAAAGTACTATTTTACTTCAATTGATACTTGCCCTAGCAGCCCTAACACTTCAAAGCATAATTTTATATAGCTTTTGTTGAGGATCATTTCTAATAATTAACTATGGCTTAAATTATTTTTAATTGTTTAGCCATGTCACCTCATAGTCCTTATTCACTAAGCTTTTGTCAGGCTGCGTTGCCAAAACAAGTAATATAACATTCACCATCAACAACTGTTCCATGCCACCCAGGTGGCGGTAAACCTTGAATCATCTATTTACATAAGTACCTCGCCAGTGGCCGTTCTCAATTTAAGAGCAATATTATTTTTTCGCTTGCCTTGCGTCAAATATACACACATTGTTGAAAATGTATAAATTACCCTTGGTTATTAGCAAGCACCTTGTTTAAAAGGCAAATTCTAATGAGTTGCAAATCACTAAAACTACAATATATTCTTATTTGAAGTTAATTTTGTACTGGACTGAAAATCATAGTGCTATAGATTTATTGGTTATTTTAACAATGAAAAAGAGAATATAGTGTGTATATTGGAGTGACTGCAGTTTAATAGTGGGATAGGGTTTGACTAGTAACTTTTACTAATCATAAAACAATGAATCAGGAGAGTTACCATGAGCCCAAGCTGCTGCATCAACACATATCACAGGGCATTTTATTTGTTTATAAAAAAGATTTGTTGTATAAGAAGGTTTTTATATTCTATAAGGTTCCTATCATCATACATAAAACCTTTTTTAGTATGTGCAAACTCACTTATGCAATAAAAAATATAAAGTCAAAGTGCCAATCATAAATACCTGACCATACTAAAAAATCTGCACATTATTTATCTGTACTTCTAGCATTTGACAGCCTTGAGTTTCTAGGGTTGAGAACTTAAACTAAATTGTAGACTACGTGCAGTAATTGTCAGGCCATGGTGGAGCAATTTCAACCTGTGCCCATAATTAGTCAGGGCCTCAAAGCCCCAGCGAGTTTATAGCCATTAAGGCCTTTAGTAAGCTAAAAGGGAAAATAGATGAGAAATGGTAGTTTATTAATATGATCCTTGAGGTATTTAATGGACCTCAATGGATTGGGAATGGGAAGATTCAGAAAGTCTTGACATTGATTACTGAAGCCAAATAAATAAATAATATTATAAGGGGAGTTGGAGCACGCACAGCATAAGTTGCCGGTGCTCCCAAAAGGGGTTAATTGATTGGGTCAACATCAGATAGTTATTCCCCACAGCCCAATTGATTGTTTGACATACTCAGCATTAGTTGCCACAGCCAAATTTAATATTTATTAAATTATAATTATATTATTGGGGTTGATCCCCAATACTTTGGATCATGATAACCCCATGTTAATGGGGAGCCCAATCTGGCATCCACCTGTAGGCTGGTCACAAACCCTAGTTGGGGCTTCCCCCAATAAAGGGAGAATCCTAACATAACCCCCTCCAAGGCTTGGCTATGGGTCAGAGCCAAGGTGGGGTCATTGGCGCTGGGGCTGGCATTGGGAGGATGTCCTGGCATCTGGTTTGATACCTGGCCTTGGTTATGGGGCTGGTATCAATGTGGAGGCTGGCATCAGGGTTGACACCTGTCATCAGCGCTGGGGCTGGCATTGGGAGGAGGTCCCATCATTGGCGCTGGGGCTGGCATTGGCATTGGTATAAGAGCCAGCATTAAGATGACAACCTGGTAACCTGGGCTTGAACGCCCAGGCTAGTTTCAGAGGGCCCTTAGTCCCCCCTCATCCTGGCTTTCCCTCTTGTGGCAGAGTTCAGGGTATCCTGGGCTTGTCTGCCCAGTATCTGGAATCAGATCAGCTGGGCCTCCCTGACAGATCCTACCGCTTCCAACCTGGCTTTCCCTCTTGGGCAGGAGCCTGGATCACCTAGCTAGCCCTCTGTAGGGCAGGGGCCAGGCCAGGTTGTACTTTTAAGTTTAGGTCCAGGGTATATGCCTCAGACCAATGGCCCTTGGCTGCGACAACTCCTCTTTTCCCAAATTAGTTCTCGCTGGAAACTAGGGGCACCTGGCAGGGAGCACCACTTATTGGGCCACGTGGAAAAAAACTACAACCTATGCCCATAATTAGTCAGGGCCCCGGAGCCCCTAGCGAGTAATAGGCCATTAAAACCTTTAGTAATCTAAAAGGGAAAAGAGATAGATGAGAATTGGTAGTTTATCAATATGATCCTTAGGGTATTTATTAGACCTTGATGGAGTAGGAATGGGAAGATCTAAAAAGTCTCAGCGTTAAATACTGAAGACAAATAAATAAATAATATTATAAGGGGAGTTAGAGCATCCTTGGCATAAGTTGCCGGTGCTCCCAAAAGGGGTTAATTGATTGGGTCAACATCAGATGGTATATTCCCACAGCCCGATTGATTGTTTGGCATCCTCAGCATTAGTTGCCACAGCCAAATTTACTTTTATTTTATTATAATTATATTATTGGGGTTGATCCCCAATACTTTGGATCATGATAACCCCATGTTAATGGGGAGCCCAATCTGGCATCCACCTGTAGGCGTGTTGTGACCCCTAGTCAGGGCTTCCCTCAATAAAGGGAGAATCCTGACAGATATATTTGTACGTTTTTTAAAATTTTACATTCTCTTGGATTAATATTTGGTCAGTCTTATGTTAACCTTTTGTTCAAATATTCTAAATATATTTGATGTATTGCAAAATCCTGTAAGACACATTGATGTCATCAAGGTACACAATGACTTGTTTTAACTTTAGTTTTCCTAGGATAATGTCCATAGCCCTTTAAAAAAGTAGCAGGCACATTGTAAAGTCCATGGGTTATATGGTCTAGTTGTATATTTTATGGAAGGTAAAATAGTACACCAGTCCTGCTCTTTATAAAGATCTACTGATAGTATTAAGGTCAGTAAAGTATTAAGCGCCTCTTAATTTATTAGGGCTTCATTAATTCTCAGTAAGGGCTATGTATCTTTCTTTTTGATATTAGATAATTGATAAAGTCAATCGCCCCATAGATATATCTTTCTTTCTTCTTAACAATGACTCTTGGTTAGATTAAGGAATGAGGGATGGTATAATCATCCTTAATTTAGGAGTTGTTAAGCTTATTTTACATTAAATCATAACTTACTCTTCTATGCTAGATAGGTGTGTACTGGAGTTTATTTTACCTAATGTTGACATTTAATTAAACTATCTCTAGCGCATCATAGATCATACTTGTTGGTGACAAATATCTATTCATACCCCTGCATTAAAGATAAAGTTTGATCTTTTTGTTCCTCCAAAAGGTCTTCCTGATGTTTTCATGGAGTAGCAGTACATGTATTTTGGGTAATGACAGTTAGCCAAAATTTTTATAGCTCTCCAAAGCCTTTTATTTATTATTTTTCTTCTAATGGAACAAAATGTACGTACATATGCTATTTATCTTCTCTACTGTAATTTTTGGGCAGTTATTTTTTAAGAAGAGCACAAATTTATCTATGGCCAAAAAGTATAATTCCAGGTGTGCCATGGGGCTAAATTCATAATTGTTTCTAAGGGTAATAGATTTTTAAGAGCCCTTCAGGGTACCTCAAACTTAGTTCAGTGGTTACAACTTTCTGGTTCCTAGGAAATTCACAGCCTGTAGACACTAATTGCGGAATTTATTATGTTTCATAGATGTTTCAGAAGGAGGCTGATTATGATGCCAAAATCTTGATATAAAATGAGGTTCCTCTTTCAGTGTAAAATAACTAAGTAAGTGGTTTAGTTGGTGATAATTTTATTTTCTTTATGGTTTAGTGCGGGCAACAACTGAACACAATTTTGAAGACACTTTTCTCATAGTTGAGAACAGCTGCATAAAGTATAAGAAAATTATTATTGTTTAGATATGTTAGCTATGGTTGGGAAGTATCTTCATGAAGACTGATCTTTAGAAATCAACGTTAAAGTGCTATATTATCTTTAAGTAATGTTACTATTGGGTCCATCTATAGCATATTGCTGAAAGTTGGCCACATTAGGTGCAATCTTATTCTTATTATTAAACTGACTTTAATTTACATTTCCAGGAGCGCCACTATTGACAATATCTCAAACTCACAATTTTATTTAAGTATGTATTGATATAAATACAATCAGAGCAGTAAAAAGCTTGATTTTGCCAAAGGAAACTAAGCATCAACTTGTCATTTAGGGTCTTAATCTTTTCTCCAACATCAAGAAACTGGGTAAATTAAGAATCCAGGGGTAAAACAACCTTAAAACCTTTCAGTGGGATAAGTCATTAGCTTTATAATCTACTTAAACAGGGTTCTTTATAAAATTGAGTGGCATATGATGTAGAAATAACTTTATGACTTTCGCTCTTAAATCCAGTGAATTGACTATAGATTATTACAATTATGTTGCCTGAGGGAATTCAACGGCGGAAAGTGATTTTCCAGATGTGGGAATTCAGGATTTTTTGTTGCTTGCTGGTGCTTTTGTTGCCTGAATTAGCACAATAATTTGCAGAATAATTTGTTTCTCAACTGCGGGCTAAATATAAGAGGGGTTAATTGACCACTTTTAGTTAGACTAATAATAAATAAATTAATGTAAAGGGTTATATATTGTAAGAATGTTATTAATCACTGCGGGGGTTAAGAAGCAAACCCTATCAATATATCAGTGCTTAGTATTAAATTGTGGAAAACTCTATTTTTGCTCAGCGTAACTTTCTGAGAAAATTTACACAAATTTATAAAACAAATCAAATTCACTCATAGTAGTTTCGCTCTGATGTCCTCAGATTCTCCACTAGCTGCTCCAGTGTGGGGCAGCGGCAAAACTCCCCCATTGTTTTCTGTCTGGCAGGAAAACGCGCTAGGACTGGTTCACCCAGTCATTCCAAACTTATGGGCTGATTCATTCCACCTAAGGACCTGGACGCCCACCTTGCTCAAACCTAAGTGGTATCACGCTGCCCCCTAATGCTCCCCTGGAGCAACATGCGCTACAGCCTAAGGGTCAAATATGGGAAACTATTCCCATACCACGACCAAGCTATTATTGAAATGGCACAGGTGGTGATGACACCCACCGGCTTTTTTAATTTCTGTCCCTACAAGGGGTATTTTGACCTCAGCTTCACCTGCGAAGCTGATGCTGCCACTGCAGCAACTGTGCCCCTGGTATTCCAGGGCACCCTTCTCCCCACAACTCGGACTTGGCTCCCAGCGGACACCACTTTGGTTGTCCATTTTGCTGTCCTGCCCACCCACCTCCCCCTGAAGTGCTCCACCAGGAGCTGATGGACAGTTTGGCAGCCTATGGCTCCAACCCATCTTACAATTTGTGGTCCCAAATGGTGCCACACGACTTGCTGGGCCTCAGGCATATGCCACAATAAGCCCTAAATTTAATAAAATTGCGGTGGCAATTTCACCACACACCATTATTACCTCAGTGCCTGATTATCCATTTTGGGCCCACGTTGAGGGCGGGTGGACGATCTGTCCATCATGTTTTGAGTTAGACCACTCAAAACGCAAGTGCCCCTACTCAACCACTTCGGATGGATCAGACAACTCATCCGCTGACCTTCAATCCACTGCCCACCCTATACAATTTCAGGCATGGGGCACAATCCTACCTCCTCCACCCCCAAAGCCTGTTTCTTCAGCTGCACCTGCAGCCACCAATTAGCCTCCTCCTCAACCCATAGCTATAAATAATTCCTTCAATCAAGCATCAGATTGGATCCCAGTTTGATCCCATGCTTCCACAAATAATTGAACAAACCTCAACCGTACGCTGATTCCCCAATCCAATTCAACCAAAACCCATGGGAACTATTGGGTGAAATTGACGAATCAGGTAAGTTCATTGAAGAACCATCTCTGCAAATTGAGTGGTTGGTTAATGCAGAATGGGACGCCAAATACCCCCCTTGACTTTATACCCCACAGCCAAACGCTGAATAGTTTTGCAGTGATCACCAGCTTGCAGTTGAAGCAGCTGAAACACCAGATTGTCATCTCCTGCGTAAATCTGTTACTAAATCAGTAGCGATACTCAAAGGAGGAATTCCACCTCCTGTTATCCCTACAACCTTAACCCCAAAAAGCAAAATATCGGTGAACAAGCATTACAAAAACGCAAATGATGCTATCCAGAATGTGGCAACTATAGCATGGAATCCAAAAGCAAAAATAGCCTGAACCAACTTTGCACGTTCATTCAACTCCCAGACGCCTGAATTAAAGCTGAAAAAGCTTTAACCTAATATCTCAGTGCCATTTACCTAGCTGGCAATTTCCATGAAATTCCAATTTATTAGAGATATCGAACCACATACCGCATATGCCCCAACGCCATTACAGACAGCCGTGACATGCACTTTACTATGGGAGGAAGAAGCTGCTGCCGAAGAGGCTGCCAAAGATGAGCCTCCTGATCCCCCTCCCCTTCCACCATGGAGGAATAAACAGCTTCCGCTGCCCACCTGGTTGGTTGGTTTTTAAATCGTTTCACTCAATCTGCTTATTAGGGCGTTTTGTTTGAACCAAATAGTAACGTTTTTAAGTATATTCTTAATTTCAGTAATGTCAATCCCCTAGTCGGCTTGCCTCAAATAAATATTGAGTATTAAATTGTGTCAAGGTTCAAAGTTTGGATTAGGCTATGCATGTCCAAATTAGGGAATATGGGTGTCAAAAATTTGCCCTACCAGCTTCAAGAAAAGAATGGTTTAATCAAAATTGGCCAAAAGGGGGAAATGTTGGACATTTACAAATTTTGATAATAAGAGTAATTTAAGTAATAATAATGATTTTATTAACTAAAAGACCCAGGCGGTTAGTAGGTATAATAACATGAAAACCTTACCCATGATGTAACCAGAAAAATATGAGTCCCAATCTGGAGGTGAAAAAAACTTTCTATGACAGAGTTGACCCTGCTCAAGTTTCATATCAATACTTTCTTTCTATATTTTGGTAATTCCGTCCCCTGGTCAGCTTGCCTCGAATAAATAAATCAACTAAAAGACCCAAATCAATTCTTAGTGGAACCCTGCGAATTGGGGTAACACTTTTACAAGTAATATATGGGCAAATAGCACAAAGTTAGGAAGTCATATTTCCATGACCATGCGGGGGAACCTGGGGGAACCATTGGAGGTTTCTCCACATATCACGTCTAGTTCACAAAAAGCACCTAAGCGGAGACCAACCCCTTTTATAGGCTTAGTGGGAGTACCCCAAGGTGCAATAATTTTATCTAATGAGGATTGGCTGAAATTTAAAAATTGTTACCCCACGGGTATGTCTTGCCTAAAAATAAATCCCTATCCATTGTTCAGCCAAAGTGAAGTGAGTTTATGATCTCCAATAGAATGAATTTACATATTTCCTAATTTGGACCATACTAAGCTATTCCAAATTTACCAGTGAGTTCCCTTCAACCCAAAACACAGTTTTAATACTTAATAATCAGATATCAAGAGGGTTCGTTTTTCTTATCCACGTTCACATTAGTGACCATATAAAATTTAGTTTTTTTATTAGTTTTAGCTTTGTATAATAAATTGGTTGTGGAATCCAGCAGTGATCAATACTATCTAGCAGAAATCAGCTGGATTCACAAAATGGGATTTGACCTATTGGAGCTCTTGAGACTCACTTCACTTTAATAGAATGGCTGATGAAGGGCGATGGCAGGAAGAGTAAATTTGTGAGGTAAGGGTTTATTATATCTACCCAATCACTTTGTGGGAAAATATTTGCACCTTGTGGGACCTCCTCCAACCTTATAAAAGCGGCCAGTCTCCACAGTGTAGGTTGAACTAAATTAGTTGTAATACAGGAGGGACCTCCAAATGGCTCCCTTGATTCCGCTGATTATTTGGAGTAACCCTGCTACCAATCCGTCTTATTTGCCAAAGAAGTACTAATAAAGGTATTACCCTATTTGAGGGGTTCCACTGAGAATCAGCAAGGGTATTTTGGCCAAGAGATTGTTTTTATTTTCATCCAATACGCTCTTCTCACAATTTTGGACTTGCAATTGTCCAACATTACCCCCTTCAAGAGTGTTAAAGGATAAATAAAGGCGTAAGAACCAGCCATGGACCCAGTTGATGGCAACTCCAGAAGCAAGGGATTTAAAGGAGTATTCATGCCTCACTTATATATGACTATGAACGGTCCCTCCCAGATAGACCTGAGCTTCTCACTCCTAAGAGATCCAATTGTGGTAATACAACACCAAGTCTGATACTTGGAAAGATGGAAAAGGGCAACGCTCTCATTATCAGCTTGACCTTCTTTAGTGACAGTCTTTGCCAAGTTAGTCATAGACTAAGGCTGTATTTGGATGATGTGCTGGGCCAATTTTTTCATGGCTTGTTCAGGTTAAGTCCTGTCAGAGAAAGTATCTTTGACTAGTAAAATGGTACCTCAGGTTCCCGCACATACAACACATAGAAAAGGGACATATTGAGGATCTGATGGTAACTAATGTGATAGGACATGAGCGCGCTGGTATTTAGAGATCCTAATGAAAAGTATCTTAATTGCCATTTTTAGAGTATAGAGACCAGGGTTCCATCTACTCTTTCTGCTGCCCCATTTGTGGATGGATTGTAGGGGGCCAAGAAGAGTTATTGAGTTCCCATAGAAGTGGCGAGGAACTTTACCACTATGAAGGTGAAGATTTTCCCATTGTTACAAAGGAGGACTTGGGGGCAGCCATGCCGCGTGAAGATATTTTGATGTAAAAAGGTAGCAGTGGCTTTGGCAGTCTGAGCGTGGAGAACAGCTTCAACCCATTTATTGAAATGATCAATTCTGACCAATATATAACGATTGCCAACAGTGGTCCAAGGTAGAGGACCTACCACGTCCAAACTTATGGTGTGGAAGGGTTTTTGGGGCGTAGAGGGTTGATTCTGATATCTGGTCTTGTAGCTGGACTTCTTCTTGTAGGTCAGCTAGGCATCCAGGACTTCAGTTATGTTCTCTATGATAACCCTCCCAGTAGTAGCGTTCTTTAACCCATTCATAGGTTTTCCTATTCCGCCATGCCCATGATAGTATTAGACTTTAGTATCACAGTTACTCGCTCTGATGGCCGGAGATAGGGCAACCAATTTACCCCTACTTTCTTATATAGCTTCCCACTCTCCACCTTTATATTCTTGAATGACGTGCTAGCATCTTCTATACTGGTTTATCTTCATCAGCCCACGCGACAGGAGTCATTAGAAGGTCATGAATCCTCTATGCTTCTCTATTGTCAATGTGAAGGACAGGCAGCCATGTCAACCCATCAACGTTAATATGGCAAGTTTCCGCATGAAGCTTAATAGTCATAGTAATGCTGGAGCTTCAGAGCCCTATAAGCCATCCGTCCATTGGGGTCCTTCATATTTTGCAACCACTTTAGGGAGGCCTGGTCAGTAACTACTTTGAACGACGTCCCATATAAGAAGGGCAATAGTACTTTACAGTGAGCAAGACAGTCAGGCACTCCTTCTCAGTGACGCTGAAGTTGCGTTCAACTTTTGGAAACATCTTGCTCAAGTAAGATGCTGGATGATCAACCCCATGCTCATCCAACTAAGCCAAGATAGCTCCAACAGCGTAGTCAGAGGCATTGATAAACAACATGAAGGGATTGCCAATGTTAGGATGACTGAGGAAAGGCTTTTGTTGCAATAACTCCTTCAAGGTCTCAAAAGCAGCTTTTTGTTCATTACCCCAATGGAATGGAATGTTATAAGCCAAGAGACGTATGAGGGGCTCAACAAGCTGGGCGAACTTGGGGTTGAATTGATACTAATACCCCATCATGCCCAATAGTACCTGAATGTCATGAAGGGTTTTAGGCGCCGGAATCTTAGATATAGAATCAACCTTATCCTGTAGGGGTTTAATCCTATCATGTGAAATGGTGCTTAATGGTATTCAGTTTAGCTGAAAGTACACTTGGAAGGCTTTAGGTTGATGTTAGATTCCCGCAAGCGTTATACCTTATTTAGGTGCGTAAAGTGATCATTAAAGGTCTTAGAGAAAACTATGATGTCATTGAGACAGAGATAATCACACACCTCAGTTTGAGATCCTGGAGAATATGATCCATCGCCCATTGAAAAGGGCAGGCGCATTGCATAACCTGAGGTAGCTGAGTGGGTTAGAACAAACCCTCAGTGAAGATAAGGGCGCACTTTTTTGATCCTGTGGAGAGAAGTCCATCTACCAATAACCACTAGCCAAGTCCATAGTAAAAAAGAACTTTTACCAAGAGAGTAGGGCCAGAGCATCATTAATATGGTAGACGGGGTAGCTATCCTTCTTGGTAAAGTTATTCAGCTTACGGTGGTTTATGACTACTTGATGACCTCCATTTTTCTTCCTTATAAATAGAAGATGGGACGATCAGGGACTTTGGGACGGCACCAGCAACCCAGCATCCAGAAACAGTTTGAGCTCCGTCCATATCCGTAGCTCCTCAACTTTTGATTTGTGGTAGGTTTAGATTGGATGGGACAAGCATCTCCAACGTCAATAGTCTGAGTCCAACTCTTAATGTGCCTACAGTCAGTATCCAATTTAGAGAAAATGTCGTTATAGGCCTCAAGTAGGGTTTGGACCTTGTCAAGCTCTGCTGGGGTTAGATCCTTTTGATATGTATGGTAGGCAAAGTACATAATGATTGGTTGGCGGGTAATTTCAATCTAGCATAGACTCAATGCAGTGGACTTAATTGATGTCCTCAATGGGTATCAGCAGGCCTCTGCAAATCTCCTGATGCTTTTTAAGCATAAATTCTTATTGTTGAGATTCCCTAGCAGGAGATTGTTGGGTCGCTGATAGGCTGGGTTTAAGACACCCTGGTAATACTCTGGGCACTATTTGACTAACACTCTCAACTCTGATTAGATGCAATAGACAGTTGTGGGGGATTTTTAGGTAATATTCATGTCAACTACCCGTTTTCACCAGCATTAATGACTACATCTTCAGAAGCATAAAAAGGGATATATTCTAGAGCATCCACTGAACTGGGCAACATCTTTGTATTCCACTTCGCCGTGGTGTAGTGTAGTGGTAAAGCAGAGGAGGGATACTTAACGGTGCAAGCATATTCTTTTTTATTACACTCATCGTTGTTTATAATCAGAGGAACCTCATAATTAAGAATGAAGAGATGCCTTGATTCAGTCTAATAATCCCTTCAAATTTGAGCATGAACTGGGTACCAATGAGTAGTTCATATATATTGTTGGCCAAGGCCGCCACCAGAGCTGACAAGATGAGCTTCCCAAAACGAATAGGCAGAGAAGGATAGGCACCAATGGCGCGAGTATTGTTTGTACCACAGTTTCAAACTCTTAGGTGTAGTCAAGGTCAGGTGCTAGCTTATTTTTAAGAATTTTATGGACTTAAAGTTCACTTGGGCCCAGTGTCAAGGATAGCTCCAACCCACACTCCTTGACAACGATTTTCACTTTGGTCAAGGTTTTACCCAATTTAGGGAAAGAAAGAGGACCTCCTTTGGACGGAGAGTAGAGGCAAGTCTTTTGGCAGTTTCAGGGCATTTTTCTTGGATAGTTTTCAGGGTAAGAACACAATGGGTGGATCGGATCAGTGTGGCAATGAGCTGGTCAGAATCACAGGCAGTGTCAATAATCTCAAAACCCCTCAACACTTGAAAGAGATAAGTTTGATGGGGGATCCTAGTCACATCTACTCTCTTCATGTTCAACCGGCTAGGTACCTCCACTTCACCTGAGTCTCATAACACATAATGAACACCATCTTGGCAACCCCCTTCAGACTCCTCGTCAGAGGGGTTATCAATGCACATCAGGGAGTCCATCAGTAGTGAGGTAGGTTCAGGGCTCTAGTTGTTGCAGAAGTAAATTGTGGGAGCTCATCTACCCTTTTAGCTTTTTGAGGAGATGCTATAAATGTTGCAGCTCTACATTTGGTCTTTGATTTAGAGGGTTTGGGCTGCCACATGGATAATGATTTTGAAGGAGAGATGACCTGAGTAGCGGGTGAGGGAGATAGAGGTAGCGTCGTGGAAGGATGGTATGAGGGAACCATTTAATGTGGCTGCTCTGTAGAATAAGAGGGGTAAGGCAAGAAGCGACTGCCTTTACCAACTGGATTTTTGGAGCTGAAGATGGAGGGGAGCACTGCCTAATCACTGTAATTATCCTCTGAGTATCTTCACGGTATGGAGAAGCATTTTGTGGAGGCAACTTCATAGGAGCAGGTTTCTAGATGGAGATAGGAGTTGAAGAGGCTAGAGTGGTTGAAGTAGATGCTTGGCTCAAAGATTCTTGCGTAGGGTGAATTCATTGATGTCAGCAACTGCTAATAAGGTCTCTTTGATATCTCATACATTTGAAAAGAGCGATTAACTGAGGAGATATGCATCTCCAAGGTGGTATGGGAAACATATCTGGCCAAGATAGCCGCAATGGAATCATACAGTAGTAGCATTTTTTTGAGTAGTAGAGGTTGAGCTTTACTGTAAAGCTGTTCAACAGAGGAGGCGATCTATTCTCCCTTTTCAGGATAAGGCACATAAAAAATATTTTTGCCTTTTTAAACTCTGCAGAGAGCCAAATTTCTCAATAAGTGCTTGTTTTATCTCCGTCCAGGTGCTGAGGTGACCATGTGCAGAACCATTATCTCGTGAGCCCCATAAATCAAGCAGGGAAGGATGTATTTAGTTTTTAAATGATCAGTTGCTCCTTCCATAGCAACTTCATACATAAAAAAGAAGGAAGCAATACTACCCTCCCCCGGGGTAAACCTACCCCTGAAAGGGGATTTGTGGATATCAGAAAAGACCCCACAAGGGCCTTGGAAAGAGTGCTGCTCGAGCCTTTTTGATCAAGACAAAGAACTAGCTAGCTGAAGTCCTGAGTAGTTGGGCAGGAGGATTTGTTTCAGCGGGAAGGTCATGAGGGTTACTTGCCCCACTAAACTCAATTTTCTCTAGGTTATTTTGGTGGTGTATAGGTCCCCTGTATTGAGCACTACTTATGGAAATTGAGAGGATTTGGATGCTTGCCGTTGCTATCTGCCCTAGATTTCCACAATAATTTTCAGGAGAGAGGTTCACTCTCTATTTCCTGGATAAATATTTTAGGGGATTATGGGACCACTTATAAATAATTAAAAATAGTTTAATTAACCTAAAGGATTGTTTTTATATGAAATTTATTAATAATAATCTGGGGGTCAAGAAGCGAACCCTCTTAATATCTTGATGATTAGTATTTAAATGTGTCAAGGCTTGAAGTAAGTGAGGCAAAAATTTGGATTAGTCTAGAAATAGCCAAATTAGGGATTATGGGGTTCAGACCTATCAGAGCTCTTTAACTTTGTCTCGCTTCAATGGACAGCCAATGGAGGGTTGATACTGGTTAGGACAAGTCCTTTAGGAAAGGATTTATATTTAACCCTATCATCAGGGGGGAAAATGTTTGCACCTTGCATGACCCCCTCCACCCCTATAAAAGAAGGTGTTCTCTGCCTAGGTGGTTGAACGGAACAGTTGAGGGGCTGAGGATGAGCCTAGTCAATACTATCAGATTTGGTGCAGGTTTGGCACAACCTGAGTGTTGACAATTGAGCCTTTTGGCTGTGTAGTGACTTAGAAGGATTTCCCCAATTTAAGGGATTCCATCAAGAATTGGCTAGGGTCTTTTGGCTGATATTTTCCTCTTTTACCTTTGAAACACCTTTATTACAATATTGGGCTTAGAATTCTCTGACACTTGGGTTTATATTAATATATTCATAATTGCCTCCTGCTACAACATGTGGGTAAGAGGACAAATTTATTAGTTTCATAGAAAAGCAGTTGTTTTTATCAACTATATATTCAATTATTAGCAGAATTCCGGCTGGGTTGGGTGCTTGCTTGGTTTACCAGAATTCTAAAAAGTAGGTCAGGTGCAGTAAGCTTAATATGTTGCCCTGCCTAAGAGAGAGTGGGCCAAAGTATCCTCTAAGTTTACCAGCCTTAACCCTTGTTGTAGAGGGGATCTTAGATAATTTGATATAAATCACTTGTAGTAAATTAAATGATATTATATTAAGTATAATAAAGTATATTGCTAAGTTTATGAGAGTAGAACCTCAAACTATTTAAAGTGCCAAGGCCAATAGTGGGAGGAGAGAGAATTTAGGAAAGGCCCCAGGGAAAATAATAAGTGATGGTAGTGCTATCTAATTAACAAAACTCACATTATCAATTACCAATTAACATAATAATATTATTTTATCTTTAATAAAGGTTAATTAATAATCAAATATACTTGACATAGATCACCAGTTCTCGTAAGACTCAACTTAAAATCAGGATTGATCCTTAATAGGTTTTAGGAGATTAATTAACTCAAAATTTAATAAAGATTATTAGGAATGATCGCTAACACTTTGGATTAGCCTTACCAAGTTAATGGGGATCACAAACTGTAATTCACCACTAGTATAATATTGGTGAGTTGTGGCCCCAAGTAAGAGGCTTCACCCTAAAAAGGGAGATGTCCACACTTATAGTGTTAAAATCCAGTTTTACTTAGCATTGTTTATTGATTTATTTATTTTAATATTAGTTAATTATATCAATTTCATAATGGCAGATAGCCATTAAATATTTTAATAGTAATCAAACTTATAAAATCAGCCAAAAACTACTAACCACTCGCCCAAAACCAATATAACTTATAAGATTAACCTAAGACCACAAACTGCTTTGAAAAACATTAAAACTAAGGAACCAACTGAATTTTAAAATGTTCAGTATTAATAGTAATAATTACCACCAAAACATACATGATTTTCGCTTCTTACTTATAAACTTTCCTTTTTAACACAAAAATAAAATATGGTTTTAGGTGTACACATATACCCTCCCATCCACATATGTTAAAATTAAAAAAGCTTTAAATTTTGTAGTTTTGGTGGGTATCACACACAAAAAACTTTCTTTAATTACTATAGATAAGGCAGATGCCCTCAGAAGGTTCATTAGCCATTATACTTAATTAATAACCTTTAATAGTAATTCTTTTAAATTTATAATCTACAAATTGTTCTTTACAAATACTGACGCCCTCTCAATATGCTTTCAGTTTTTAGAGATTTCAGGGCAATAAGATGCTATACTTATTGACCACACTGACCATAGTGTTGTTATTGAAAATCTACAAAAATGATCCTTTGGTACACTGGTACGATGATGACGCCAAACTTAGGCTTGAATCCAAACCCTTTATTCTTGCTTCTGATACTAGCCCACATATGATACTGCTTCCTATGCTTTTCCATAGTCCATCAAAAGCTTTTCTCCATTCTGTCCCTGTTAAAAATAGGGCGAGTCAAGTTAACTAGGCTGTTGAGATTGGTGTCTAAACACTTCTGATAATGGCTTCAGACTTCAACACATGCTCTGCTTTTAGGGAGAAAAACAAGGAATTGGAAGTTGATATTTGGGGTATCTGCAAAGGTGGTAGTGAGATAGTGTTCTCAGCATTATGTGTGTGCTGCTACACTTAAATATTTGGACTAGAGGTCCGCCATAGTATCTTTTATAATCTCAGTAGCAAAAGTTAACAATTTATAGACATAGAATGATAAAAAGTGTGACAATCTCAAATTAGAAATTTAGGAAACTACATTTAATAATAATACTCAACACTCTTCTTTATCAGGGTGCTGGGTTTTTATTTTGGGCCAAAAAGGGGATAGCTAAGATGAACCTTGGGCTCAGATGCAAATCTTACTTCTATAGTGATGAAAATCCTGCTTCAATTGATTTTATGTAGTGATAACATTGGAGTGATCCACGCACTATTCTTGGGATGAGTCAGCAATATCTAAGAGTTCAATTCCATCTTATCTTGAAAGTTTGAATTCATGTTCAATTCATAACTTAGTCTTTTATTCTTTTACCTTTACCACAAGTTTTCTTTTTTTAGCTAAATTATTTTTTCCTGGGGTTTCCCCAGGTGTCAAATTCTTTGAATTTATGATGGCTCCTGGTTGATCCGCTGGTTTGGAGATCAAAGCTGGGGACCTTAGTGTGGGATTTGATAAAATTTCTCTAAGCTTTTACAGAGTTGTCTGATTTTTTTAATGTAAACTCTGCATACTCTGAGACTTTTATGGGTTTGGCTGGAAAATGGGCTAGGGAAAAACACATGGCAAGCGGGGAGAGGCAGCGGCCACTTATCTCTCGTCTAGGATATGCCCTATGGATGTGAAGCTGGGTGATAGGGCCTTGGGGTTTGAGCCCTTTTCAGACATAAAAAGGTGCATGACCAGTCCAACCTAATAGAAAGATCTGCAGGCCTTGCATTATCCTTAACTTGAAGAACAGGTTTCTCCCCCCTCAGGGGCGTTGGACAGGGCATAAAATCTATTTTAGTTGGAGAGTTTTATGGTTACAATGTTGAGATCTTTGGTAGGTAAGATGATGTTTCTGTTGGGTTTGCCTTGTAGATCTACACATCTAAATCCTGACAGCTTGTATAATTCTTGAAAGTTATTTATCTATCTTCATAAGTTGGATATTCTTTACATGGTATTATGTAATGTATACTTCTTTTGCCTTTATGTGATTTCAAGACCTAATTCATCCTAAATTCTAGTGCCCCCCTCCACCATGCTGGGCTTAAACTCCTGGGATTTGATCCACATTAGGGGTCAGGAAGAGGCGAAAGGGGTTGAGGATCTTCCAGCGTGTTGTCAAATCAACATGTAAGTATCCAATATTCGACTTGTTTGATAGGAAAAGATCCAACTCGTTTTTAAGCCAACTTACAACATGAGAATTGGAGGTAAAGATAATTGGTATCCACCTTACTAAGTCACATACCTGATATCTGGAGATGCGCGGCGTTTCTTGTAAGCAAAATACTTAGCGTCATTAGTTGATTTGTCAACTGGTTTTGGACCTGATAATAGACTTTTTCTGATATGTGCTGCCAACTCATTTGCCTCTGGAACGTTACTATATATATGTGACCCAATGGCAAAGGCGGGGCTGTACCCCAAGTTATTGTACATTGACGATACTCCAGTTAGAAATATGGAAGTTTTGTAAGAAAGCTTATTTAGAGGAATGCCAGCTGCCACCTAACTTGAAAATTGTGAAATAACAGCAGAAGTACTGTCCAAATGGTTAATTCATTCTTTTAGCTTGGCCATCATATTGAGAGTAGTATACTGATGACCTTCATGGTTTGATCTTCAATATGTTGCACAAATACTCCCAGAATCTCAAGGTAGCTGAGATTCTCTGTCACTAACTACCTCCCGCGGCACTCCAAACAGAGAGAATAAATGTGATACAAATACATGTGCCATATATTCTGGTGTTGTTGTCAAAAAAGGGATAGTATAGAATATTTAGTGAATGATCTTCAACCACCATGGTCGCGTCATAGTCTCAGGAAAGAAAAATTCACAATGAAGTCCACAGATAGTGAGGTCCAAGGGCCTTCAGACTGCTTAAGGAGGTGTAGAAGACCGTTACGGCCTGTCCAATCTTCTTTGGAACATTCATAGGCTAGGCAGCCCTCTACTAAAGCTAAAAATCCTTCATGAGTCATTCCAGTTATATCCACGACTAACTAAATTATTGCACTTCTTTAATGTCATATTATCAGTTCTCTGATTTGTAAGCTGAGGTTTGAAATAGATTAAAAGCTATAAAACTAGAAAAGTGGTCGAAGAAGATGCAAATATAGGGTATATAGAACACTTTATTGACTTATAGGATTTAATATCTATAAGGCGAATGGGGAAGTGCTGCTGATAAAACCTCCATGGTTCCTTATTATTAAGATCTTCCAAGTCCTTCCAGATTAATTGGTAATTAATGCCTTCATTTTTCTTTTATTGATATGTCCTTTTTACTGCATTTTTTGGAGTCGCGCCTTTTATGATTTAAGAAGTACAGGTTCAAATCCAGAAAGCGTCTACATCAATTCTCGTGTGCATGATAATTCCTGAATGTATTGACCTTCAGCGCCTTCAGTGAGATGTTCCAAAATAAAAGACCTCAATAGGGGAATTATTAAGGCTCAATTTGGGAACAGGATCTCAAACTCCTTATAATCTGAAATCTTAAAAGTTTACACTATGATGCCCCTAGAGGAAGATCATGATTTTCCTTATGATGTGTATTTAGGATGATGGGACCCAAACTCTAAAGCGAAAAAATATTATCCTCTCCTTTATTTAGTAGCATCCAGATGAGACCTTGCAAGTATCAAACTTAGTCAGGAGGTCAAGGTTTTAAGTATCAGATATCTGGGAGGCTAACACAGCATCCAGTAGTGAACCCTGAACTTCAGCTGTAACTGGGGCAGAGACACATGAACCTACATTGATCAAATGTGCCTAAACAGCGGAAGTAACATCAGAGATTGTGTAACCTGGGTTATAGTTTAAAGCATTAATGGAGAGGGGGCAACTGTGGAAAAGGCAGGTGGAAGCAGGGGAACAACTTTCTCAGGGCAATCAGTGTGCCTAACTCATAATGGCCTTAAGGTCAGGGCCCTTATGTGTTTTGCAACTAAGAAGATCTGGTAAGATTTGGGTAGACCCCTTGACAAACTTTTACTTGAGGTTAAAGCTGAGAAGATCGTAGTAAGTTCTGGCTTTATTGTGCACCAGCTTTTGGGGATTTCAATAGTAGGTAAGTGACTTATGGTCAGTGCGCACAACCATTGGATGTTTAGCATAATCTAGGAGGTACTGGCAGTGCATCAATGACGATGAGACAGAAGTAACTTTATATCATAAATGGTTCAGACACTCTCTCAAATATTTAACTGTCTAAAAAAGTAACTCACAGGGTGTTTCCTCCCCTCATGCTCCTGCAGAAGAACAGTACCAATTGTTGTACCATAGGTATCA
The DNA here is from genome assembly GCA_022478985.1 of Massospora cicadina. Classification (NCBI taxonomy): domain Eukaryota; kingdom Fungi; phylum Entomophthoromycota; class Entomophthoromycetes; order Entomophthorales; family Entomophthoraceae; genus Massospora; species Massospora cicadina. The sequence goes on along the minus strand of JAKSZP010009413.1, from coordinate 97,314 downwards.
CAAGCCACAATAATGTCTTAATACTCATCAGCATGGCTAAGAACAGGGGCTGTGAGAAAAATGTCTTTTGTTGCATAAAATGATTGTTGACTAAATGGGCCAAACCTTAAGAGCATTTTTCCCAGTAAGAGGGTAAAGGTGTGAGGCAAACCATTAAATGGCCGATGAGTATTCCTAAGGAAAGCAACTGATCCTAGGAATCTATGAAACTGCTCTGCGTCCCTGGAGAGGGCCATGAGCGGATAAATTATAGCTTGGAAGGCGCGATGGCATGACCATCTTTTCAGCATCACGTTTCCAAGAAGTGAACTTCATTTTTATATAACTCACATTTGGATGGCTGAGCAATTACCTTGGCTTCTTATAGTGCTTATACCACATACACCAAATCCTTGCCATGTTGTTCTGCATTAAATGACATGATTAGGATGTCTTCTACTTATATTTTGAACAAGAAAACCTGAGAACACCCAGGGATACATACGTATGGTGCTGAAAGACTGCTGGCTCGTTCTTCGATCCAAAAGACATAACTCTGATCTGATATATTCCATACCTGATGTGCATCGCTGTCAGCCACTCCTGGCCAGACCTGAACCGCACTTGGTGAAATTCATTCAACAGTCAAGTTTAAAGAAAACTATGATTTTGAGATCGCCTAGGCAATGTTAGCTTCTAAAGGAAGGGGATATAGATTCTTGACTGTAACTTTTTCAGCTTACCATAATTTACAAAAGGTTTTAAAGTGCCATCTAGTTAAAGTTCAAAAAACGACTAGATACATCACAGAAGGAGGTATTCTTGATCATCAACTTCTTCCTTACCATATCATAGATCCAGAATTATAAAGCGAGATATTCTTTGTGGTGTAGAGATATAGATGCCAATTAATCTCAGTAAGGGAGACTGTCACTTGAAAACTCAGAACAAACTGAAGTGTATGGGAAGTTGATTGGCTCTCTCTACCTCAGAAACTGACTTGAAAGGTGTGAGGATAAGATGCAAATTAGGTAACTTGGGAACAACATTGGTGAAAGAGTATTCTACTGTTGTCGCCACAAATTTTCCTGTTGCCAATTTGCGGAAAAGGAGAATTCACCCAAAAGCAATAAAAGGTAAAGGCTAACATATTACTCTCTATGTCAGATATTCATTAGCTGGCAGCACCATCATCCCATCTTAATTTATCGTTATAATAAAACTCTGGAATGGATGCAAAGGTTGCCACAAACTCATATTCATTAGTAGTAAACCGCAGTCATTTGCACAGGGGAAGTGTGATTTAGTGATAATAGATGCCTCATAACAGGTGAATCATAGGTAACCTGAAAACTAACCCTTGAATAATTTTCAGATCTATGTAATTGCCTGTGGCTCCAGTGTCCCTTGGGAAGTTACTTTAGAACTTCGCTGTCCTACCATGATATACATAAAAAAGAAGTATGTGTGATCGAAAATACTTAGTTCATTAAAAGAACAATAAAGACTTTTATACTTAAAATTAAACGCTTTTGAACCTTGATGAATCTGTTTATGAACTGGGTTGGCATAGTAAACCCCCAGAATATGACAGAGGAGCGGAATTAGAATCTATAGGGTATTTTTATGCTGTACATAAGTAGAGATTCTTTTGCACTCAATTGACATGACACTGTTCTTTATACTGGTGAGCCTGAGAGATGTGATATGCATCAGTTGCAGTATCAGAGGGATCTATAGTAATTGCAACCATTTCCAAAGGTTATTTGGTAATGTCTTACATTGGACTAATTTCTTAAAACATGAATGTTCCTTTTAAACCAGTTTGTATACTGTATCACCTGGGGGCTAAAATAGTCCTTTGATTAGTAAAAATATCTTTTGGGAGCACCTGGCCCCTTAATTCTGTACTTGAGCTTACAATTTCTAATTTTAGGCTGGGTCATTTTAATAGGAACTGAGCGTGCCAAGTAAAAATTGGGCTCTGAATGTGGGTACATTGTCAAATAAAATAACAGGCTCAAACTACTAAGTGGCATACCTCAGATGGGTGTTTAATGAGATGGAGTGAAGGAGGAGTATTGACCAATAGAAGCTGGTGATAATGGAGAGGTGAGATTTACTGCAGGTTGAGGGTACCATTCTTATGAATAAGGGTATAGCTAATACCTAACTCCCCTTCAACTGGGGTCAGTAAGATAGACCTTTTCATGGCCTCCAAATTGTCCATAATAAAGTATGCTCCATATAGAATATAGAAGTGAATAAGTAATATGCTAAAAACTTAGGTTTATCCATTATTAAAATTAAAATTGCAAACAAATAACCCAAAGCTCTACAATTAGCTAGTTTCTGTGGTTATGTGGTACTAAGAAGGAAATGCTAAGCAATGATTATCAGGATTATAGCTAAGTTTCAATCTGGCAATGTCAGATTTCTTTGCTTTGATTATATTTCCCATAGTGTTAATATCATTTGATATCCTGAACTATTCTTGGGCTGATTTATTACCTTAAAAATGCCCGAATTCTTATTTACAATTTTGGAATTTAGTTCAGGTCAACCTACCGTTTATACTTTTTATCTCAACTTTTTTTAAAATTTACCAATTTAGCTAAATTAAATTCACCTAAGTTGCCCCATATGAGCAATTTTTAAAGCCACGATGGTTACTTAATGAGCCACCTGTTGTAGAGGGGAATGGTAATTGTGGTGAGGGACTTCCTGGCTTTCCATAAGTCTATACATAGAGCTGATTTTCTTCATATAAAGCTAATCAGATTTTGAGACTATGATAAGGAGTAGGTTAGATAGTATGTTGTGTAAAGGTACTTAACAAGAGGGGGGCAGCAACTGCTCATCTCTCATCTTAGATATGCCATAAAATGAAAATCTGTGTAGAAAGTAGGGCCTTGGGTATGGAGCCCTTCTTTGACCTAAAAAGGTCCATAGCACTGTTCAACTTAGTAGATGTAGTGAGGGGTCTTACAGATTAAGCAATCATCAGCATATAGATCTAAGACCTTATATCCATGCTTATACGTGGTAAAAAACTAGTTCTACTCCCATATCATCCCAATAAATAGATTAGATAGATTATCTGATAATAAAGGGTGAAGATAAATAGTAACGATATTTGATATAATAATATATAAAGACCTCCATAACTTAAGAAAATTATTGACCCACTCTTAATGACTAAAATAATCCAATGACTAAGGCCAGATCCAAGAAAGCAGCTAAGAGTCCTTATCAGATCCAGTAAAGGTTCTTGAAAGGCATAGTTAGCGCTTTGGAATTTTTATAAATTAGTCTTTAGAAAGATACTACTGACATCCAATAATTTTTGGCAAGAAAAATAGATTCAGTTTACCCACCGCATATGTAAATGATTTACAAGATGTTAATGTCCCACCAAGAAGGAGAAAAAAAATCCAAAAAATTTAACAAAATTTTATACTAACCTTTTGGTAGTGTAAGATAAAAAAGTGATATTAAAAACCAGCAGTAGCCACGTATAAAAGTACTTTTCTGCATATTTTCTTTATGAGAAATAAGTCATATAAAGCCTCATAAAGCTATGTCCCTGTTAAGTGGCTAAAGGTAAAAGTTTTGAACAATCTATTGAGTCATACATAATATGTTTCTAGTCATCTAGTGGGATTAACTATGAGTAGGGTGTTTCATGTGAAAAATGGCAAGATGACACATTCTTTTATAAGTATCAAATTTACATAAAATTTTAATAAAAGGCTATTTGTTATTTTAAAACAATTTATGGAACTACTACTATAATTTGAAGCGTTCTCATGTATAAATGGCTAGGTAATTTTTGTAACGTGATTTTGTTAATACTTTTTCTTACTTATCAAGATCAGAGTTTGGTTATATCTGGCTATTGACATTTGCATATCAGATCATAAGCTGGTATAACCAATATCCGTTAATTACAACTTTATCATAAAAAACTAATGGAAAAAGTTCTTTAAGAATGTGACAATAGCTACGCTGACTAAAGCCAAAGCTTAAGTTTAGTATCTGGCCTGATGCACCAGTTTAGTACCTTATTGCTTAAGAGATATTCAATAGTGAACTACTTGTAGCCTTAGAGCACGAAGATTAAGATTTTCAGGGAATTATATGGCTGAAATGGCCAAATAAAAGAGAGTTTTTGTACACTTAGAACAATACCTCTCATGCAGTGTTATTAGACTTTATTGGTCCAAGGGATATTAATTTCTCTAAAGTGGTTAAGAATCACAAACAGCTTTAAATGCATATGTAAGCGTTTAAGAATAGTGCAATTCTAATAACAAGAGTGACTCCAGTACTAAAAAAAATAACAAGAGTGACCATCTGTCCAAGTAACTCTTTATACTAAAAGTTAAAACCCAAAGCATCAGCTCTAAGCTCTTCAATATTAGTACTATAGTTTTTTATTTCCAGTTAATGTTACTTTTGAGCGAAATTGCAACTTAAAGCTTAACTAAACATCTTTAACGCACCAGCACACAACAAAGTCCCAATGTTTTTCCCCACCGCCTACTGCTTCAAATAGGGCAGTGGTAAAACCGCTAGCATTTATTCCCAATGGGAAAATTCATTTTACTATATTAAACAGTCTTAACTCATCAGGTAATATAATCACCCAAGGATCTCAGCTCCTTCTTGTATGATCCTAAGCGGTGCCTCATAGCCCTATTGCGTCCCCTTGAAGCAATGTAAAAATTTGGCCTCAGGTAAATATGGCAAATTGTTTCCATATTATGAGATTCTGATTTTACTGGACAATAAGTCCTAAAAAACTATGGAATATTGGCTAGAATCTGCTGACCATGGACTAATTATGATTAGTTGAGTGACTAGAGATGAGGAGATATGGGGTCAGGAGTGTAATTAATGAAAATCTCCAAATAAGGCAATAAGGTGATGTAGAAATTAGACAAAATATTGAGTAGAACGCCTCAAACTAAGGTAATAGAGAATGGAAGAATACCATACTCTTCTAGAGCCAATGAGAATATTGGAACTGAATAGTCTAAGCTGAGAGAGCAATATTGTTTGAAGTCAATAATATATAAGCGAGATGGGATGATTGAAGGAGGATTTTTAATGGAAGAAGTGAATGGAGCATAGTGGATCTGCTTTTTATATATTACTTAAATAAAGGGGTATGGCTGAAGCGATTAATTTATATATTATTAAATTATCTATTTTTGTCTCATGGGCTGATGACCTCCATATCATCAGTCCTATTGCTCAGTGGGATTACCCTATGTAAAAATCTCCCAGCTTATCTCAACAATACTGCTGAATTTATAACAGCGTTGCTCACTAAAAGGGCCCATTGATCAATCACAAAAATAATAAAAATTGCTCCAGTCACTGGCCATGTCACATCAGAACTTCTTTTTGGTAATCTTCACGACGCCCTGCAACAGCTTAATATACATAACTCAAACATGATTTAGATGCTGTGTTCAGAAGAGGGTAAGCTCCTTCAGGAGCGGAACAAACCTATGAACCAGCTTGACAGTACGTTTAGTCAAATGCAAATCTTTTAACAACAAAACAAGCAGCTCACTAATCACTTATTGAGAATACTGAACGATTGCATTGTGCAGAGCGGAAAATAGATGGTACCTCCCAGTCCCCTCAATGAGAAGTGGATGAGTGACAAGGGGCTGTTCAGGAAGAATTTTACTATGGAGAGGATGACACTGGCATGAGCTACTACACCCAGGAGGGCAGTTCTGGATATGATTATGAATCAGAGAGCCAATTTCCCCAATTGAGGGCAGTACTGCCCACCAAAGAGGGCCATGCTACCTCTAAATCAGTGGTTAAGCTGACCTCCACTGGAACAGCTCTTGCTCATGAGACCGCTTATGGGTCTTGACCCATTCCTCAGTATGCCCCAAAAAGGTGAGGCTATGAGCAGGAGGAGGAGGTCTGTGTTGATAATCTTCCTCCATTCAATAAAAATGGGAATATTCATGGCTTCTTTAGATATTTGTGTTTGCAGAAGAAGGCGTCTTGGATTGGCATAATGCTAAACTGTTAATATCTACCTTGGATTTCAGGAGTGCCAATCACGTCACCTGCTACAATAAAGCAGTCTTTTACATACCAAGAATTGAAAGATACTGTGCTGCAGCTGTTTATGGGTAATGCAAAGATGTAGTACCAAAAAAGGCTGAATTCTTGACTATCACTTTCAGCGTAATGGGACCCTCAATTTCATTTGCCATTGGTTTATGGTGGAAGCCCATGTGCTAATTGGGGCAGGGGCCTTATCTAAGTCTGATGTGTGCATTGCAATGACCTACACAGTGAAATCATACCATGAGCTTTAAAATGTCATGACCCTGATTTTGGACGATGACGTACCCCTGCTCAAAATTGTTAAGTTTCTGCACAATCTATCCGCTACCTTCCCATCACCTAATGCAGAGCGGAAACATACAGCCACCATTACAGACCTTTTCATTTGTAAAATCTCCCGTTCTGTTCAGATTTCATCTAGTAACCCCCAGCCTTATTATAATAACGTGCCTCGCCCTCACCCAAGTTACCCCCAGCAATCTGACTTCTGCTACAGTCCTTCATATGAAAATTGCTTACAGCCAATTAATGACCTAGTCCTAGTTACGCCAAATGTCAACAATCACCCTACCAACCTTGCTCTGGTTTCTCCAAATGTCAATAATAAAACTATCAGCCTTGGTCTTTGTATGAGAACCAAGGACCTAGACCCTACTGTGTGAATTGTTCTGAATATGGTCACCCTGGCCACCTTGAACAGAGTTGCCCTAACTGTCAAGTCCACTACATGCAACAAGATCAATACTACCAGGGAAAGGATGGAGCGGAGTAAAGACATGTCTAACTACCTCCGCTATCCCAACCCCAAACTTCCAACCTAAACCTATGGCTATATTCAGCGGAATTCCCAAATAGGATGATGGGATTCTATACCAGCAACTGGTTAGTGGAATGAACATACTGACCTGGGTGCAAGTCAAGGAAATGGAAGATGAAGGACCTCAGGAGCAACAAAGCTGTACGCCTATCAGATGTCAACCACATTTCCTCTGACAATCTGGATCCTGCTGCAGATGCACATTCCCTGAAAGGTTTAAAGGTTGCATTTCTAGTTGACGTTATTGCCAAAAAATCTCAAAAGTTAGTTGGAGATTCTGAGCTTCCTTTGTAAAAAGATCCCGTAATTGTCCACGTATTAAACAGTCAATATTCTTCTTATTCTGAGTGTACATACTGTAATATTTTTGTAGCCAAAAAAAGAGTTCGCACTATAACAGATTCAGGAACTCCAGTCAACATAGTTCCCACTTAAATGGTGGCAAAGTTGATGATAATAACTGATATAGAACATCAATTGGTATATGGGACCTCTGAAGCAGAAAGCACGGTCTCTAATGAAGCATATAGCACGTTATCTTTGCAGTTTAGGTCGAAAGTTGTTGTAGCCCCAGCAATAGTGCTATCAAACAATAATTTATGACCTGCTAATTGGTACTTCTTTTATGAGACACTTTAGGGCTGTCATTGATATGACGGCGAAGACCTTCGAAATTCTGGGGCAGTAGATCCCAATTTACTTACCTCCAGCGGAGTGCTAAAGGATCTAGTGAAATGGTCACATTAACCTTGCATACAGTGATAGTGTGAAACTGGTTCGCTATCATTGACTAAAGAGAAAAACATGAGCCCTTCCCCAGCAATTATGAATATTAAGGGCTACTGCTCAGAGCTGCTGGGCCTATGTCCATCTCCTCCAGTCACCAAGTAATATTGAACACCAAATTGGTGGTAGAAGTGCCAGAAGGACTCTATGGGTAAGTTATTGGCCATTATCAGCAATCATGGCTTGAGCCCTGCCTGGCTCCCAGAATTATACTTCTGGGCCATGGGGAGATCAAGGATTTGTTAGCAAATCTAAAGAATGAACCAATGCAAATTCGCTGGAATCAGATAGTGGCGTATTTACACTTGGCCCCAGTTGAGAAGCTCCTTCAGGTTCATGAGTTTGGGTCTCTGGAGAATTTGGTCTAACTGTCAACCCACAAGCTTGGCATAATGGTAGTATTATTGTGCAAAAATTTAATGGGGTTATCAGAAGACCAGAAAGATCAGGGGATAGCTTTATTTCAAAAATACAAGGAAATCTTTGCCATTGACAACCACATTTTTGGGTGATCGCGGGGATTGATACGTCAATTGGAAATGGGTGATCATCCCCCCATCAGGTCTTGGCCAATTGGCCAATCCCAAGAAGTGGAAGAAGTTGTCAATGAGGAAATTGATAAGCTGCCTGAGCAAGGGATGTTTGAACCCTAAAAGAATCTGTGGGCTTCACTCATAGACTGTCAAAAAAGGATGGTACCAACCAGGTAATGATAGACTACCAGAAGCTCAACAGCATTACCAAAAAGGACTCATATCCCCTGTTACGAATTGATAATGCCTTGAATTAATTGAGAGGAGCTTTTTACTTCTCAGTGATGGATTAGATATCAGGTTATTAACAGATTGAGTTGCCCATGGCGGAACATGAGAAATGTGCCTTAATCACGTCCAAGGGGCTTTTCCAACCGACCCATATGCCACAAGGGCTTTGTAATACCCCAGATACATTCCAACGGGCCATGGACACCATTCTCGGTGACCTGAAACTTTTGTCATCCTTGTGTACCTCGCTGATATCAATGTCTTTTCACGGGCGTCCTTCAAGCATCTTACCCATCTGGAGGAGGTCTTTCAATGGCTTGCAGAGGCAAACATGAGAATCAAGACCTGTAAGTGCCATTTATTTCAGTACCAACTGGAGTACCTTGGATTTATGGTAGATACGACTGAGATGAAGCCCCAACCAGCCAAAGTAGAGGCTATATGGAAGATGGCTACGTCAAACAGTAAGCGTGAAGTACAAGTATTTTTAGGGATTGTTGGCTACTACCGCTGCTTTATACCTAACTCTAGTTTTATTGTAGGTGCGCTCTTTAATTTATGAAAGAAGGATGCTGCATTTGAATGGACAGAACATCAACAATGCTTCTTTGATACACTTGAGATGGCACTAAGCAGCGCCAGTGCTGTGCTACCCCAATTTCAATAAAGAGTTTATCACTAAGAATAATGCATCCCTTTCCGCGATTGGGCAGTCCTTACCAAAAAACGATTAGGGGGAAGAGCATTCCGTTGCATACTTCAGTTGGAGCCTGAATTGCCATGAGCGTAATTATACTGTGACTGAGCGGAAGTGCTTAGTGCTGACCTATGAATATAAGTAATTTATAGTTTATTTGCATGAAGTTCAAAGTCATAACAGATTATGCTTTGTTACGCTGGTTGCATAATCTCAAATAGCTTGAAGGGCATCTATCCTGATGGGGTCTCAAAATTTTAGGCTTATGAATTTGTAATCCTCCACTGACCTGGAGCAAAGCACCAACATGAAGAATTCTTGTTAAGGCTATCAACGATTGCAGTTACAGCAGATCTGATTGACATAATGTATTATAAAATGCTTAGCAGGAAATATGCCGATGAACCACCCAAAGTTTTCAAGGTATTAGACGGAATAAGGGCCAATACGTTGCAGAAGAAAAGTGAATTGTTCAAGTGGATAGGGGGCGCTACTGTGAAAATCCAAACCCTTCCGCCTGCCCAAATATTATGAGTGCACATTGAGCAGAAACACATGGTGGATTATGCAAGACGTTGGAATTATTGCAGCCTTGATACTACTGGGAAATTATAAACTTTAAAATGATTGTTACCATTTTCTGTTGCCACCAGTGCCAAGTGAAAAAGCCATTCCGCCAGAAGACTTAATACCAGTTAGTGAAACAACATTTTGCTTGGCATATGGGTTCCCTTGATGTTGTTGGCCCTCTGAAAATGGGAGCTAAACAGTGCAAGTACATTCTGATGTCTATTGACCACTTGCCAGTTGGGTTGAAGTATGGGTAATATGGGTTTTGGGGGCAGTCACCGTGGCTAAGTTCATAATGTAAAGTATTATACATTGACATGGCTGTCCTCAGTTCATTCTTACCAAATACAGAACCAACTTCACCTCGCAAATCATTCCAAAGTTGAATGAGCTAATGGGCATCCATAGGGTTCTGATGACCTCATACCACCCCACGTCTAACGGGATGGTCAAATGGGTCAATGAAACACTGATGAACATATTCTGGAAGAAGTTAATAGATAGAACCTCTGATTGGAGCTCCCTCATGTCCATTGCCATTTTTGCATATAACATTAGCTATTGTTCCGCCAAGGGGAAGAGCCTTTTTTGATTACTATATGGACAACACCCTAATTTTCTGGTATTGCTCTATGAATGCATAGAAGATACTGGCAGATTAAATCCCTAACGTTAATTGACTAGCCTAGCCAAAACGTTAATCAAGCTGTAAACTGAAGCGTACTCATTTAGATAAGCCAAGAAGTTAAAGAATCAGTCTTCCAATCAGGTATGACGTAGTGGGAAGGCTCAGTTCAAAGATAGAGAGCTGGTTCTATTCCTTGGCCAGCATGGGTTCAGTCAGAAGCATAAATTGGCCAGTATCTGGATTAAACTGTTTGAAATTATTGAGAAAACAGGTAGCAACGCCTAAACTATCTGGACCCCACAAGTGGTTGCATCATTAACTGAGTGCACATAAGTTCCTCAGGCCATATGAATAATAGGAGACTTATTATCTAGTCAAGGGGGGTAATGCTAAGGTTCTGATATGATTGGATGATACGCCTTAAATAACTACGGCGGATTGGCTAGAATCTGCTGACCATGATGACTAGTACAATTATTCAAGCACCTTGAGATGAAGCAATATTATGTCTGGAAGAGTAATTATTGATTCACCTCCAGATAAGATGATAAGGCGATGTTGACATTTGACAAATATTGAATAGATCACCTCAAAATAAGGCGATAGGGAACTTGAGAATACCATACTCTGCCAGAACCAATGAGAATATGGAGGAACCAAATAGTCTAAGCCTGGGGAGTGGTATCTTCTGAATTCACTGATATATAATCGAGCAGAGGCAATTGAAGAGGAGAGGTTGCCAATAGGAAAATGGAGAGCAGAGCAGAATGATATGCTAATATTAATTTAGTAAAGAAGTGAGGTCAGAGCTAATTGTTTAAATATTTATATTATATCTTTAAGTCATTTTGAGGACTGAAAATCCTCACATTGTCATCTTTTGTTTGGTGGGTTCACCCTGTGCGACCCTTATGTGTATCCTAAAGATATCGCTATAATATAAAAATCTCCTTATAATGTTACGCCAAAAGAGGTGTTTTCTTCTGCTGAAGTTTGGAGGAACCATTAACAAAATGGAAGCGGTAATTTAGAAGGTCTGAGTTATGGCTATCAGGGATATGGAATCACTTTTTAATGTTTTCTCATCCCAACTCAAATTATGAGATCAAGCTCGCCCCTGACCTCGAATAAACTCAAGATTATATCACCACAAGTCTGAACAACACCAAAGTGAAAGGTGCATACTCATCTCTGCCCATCTGAGTTGGCAAGTTAATTTTCTCAGCTCCCACAATTGCCCTGGACAATAACCAATATGATATATAAGTGTAACGCAGTTTATTATTGAATACAAAGGTTAGATCAATCTGAAAGAAGATGTTAACTCTCCTAAGCTATAAAGTTCACCTTTTATTGGAAAAAAAGCTCCAGCAAGAAGTATTAATTTTATTTGGTCAAGTACCCCGTTTTAACTTTACCTTTGTGATATTCTACCTCTGGAAGAAATATGAAAAAGATACCTAACTTAATAGAAGCAGCAGAAGGCATAACATTTTTTGCCATAAATGAGGTAAATATTAAACCAGGAGAAAAGCGTGGTACTAACAATTTAACCCTGAGTATACCAAACTTCTTGTTACATATTACTAGTGTTAATAGAAAAGTATATTTGAACCACAAGTTTTACCTGAGTCCTTGTTTCAGCTTATCTGCGTCCTATTGAGCTACTACTTTGAAACCTGACTAACTAAGATATCCTAATCAATAAACCTCAAGAATTTTGGAAAGATCAATTACTTCCCAATTGAAGAAATTGATAAGGTATATTTAATTGGTACTCACCTTGGTTTTGGCCTACCCACCAATAACTTAATTTGCGTTAACCCTCAAGTCCAAAGATTTAACAAGTTAGGATATAAGGAGCTTAAAAAAGTGCACCAATTACTTAAAGACTATCAAGATGTTTTCTCTACATCAGATGTCGGCTATGGGCACATGAGTTATTATATACATAGTATTAGCGCTGGAATTTGACCCCTTTCTGATAAAGCCATATATTAAGTTAAAGGTAGAAAAGCGATACATGAAGACTGAGCTGATGAGCTAGCTAGTGTAATCTGGGGCCTCCATGTGGCACAACTGGGAAGAGCCTGGGAAAAAGCGGTGAGTAGCTAACACCAAGACCTAAAATGGCACGTTGGTTGGGTCCTGTAGTAGCATGAAAGAAGTGCAGATGGTAGTGATGACTGTACCGACCTGTTCTTGCAGGTTTCTGCCACTCCCTGAGGGGAGATTATGAGCCTGAAGAGGGGTACAAGTCAGGAAAGGTGCCTGTCAAACGGCCTCCTGATGAGCTGGGGTTACGCAGGTGCAGACTTAAGGACAAGAGAGGGCAATCCTGGTTAGCTGCGCTTTAATGCAACTGCCTACAATAAATGCAGCAGTTTTCCAAGTTGGCCTGAAGCTTGACTAGCTTTCTGTTTGTTTGACATGAGCCAGCTGGTGGCAAAATGGATCATGTAAGAAAGTGATAGCAGATCTGAGTGGAATCCAAGGATTCCTGGACAAAAAGGTCCAGAGAGCATAACTCCGCTAAAAACCAGATGAAAAAGGGGAGGGCTTTGGATTCTCCTTCCTCAGAGGCCTTAAACCTGGGGGTCATTGGGACTTGTCCCCTGCAAGAGATAAGACGCATATCGCCTGTCCTATCTGGTTCAGAAGAGCTTCTCAGTACTTAAACAGGGTGGGAATATGTCAATTCAGGAGATAGCATGAGCTACTCTCAATCGCAGTTGGGCCCAATTATTAAGTGGTGCTTAGATTCGCGCAGCCCTAGTATGGTGGGGCAGTACCCCAGGCCTTCATCCTGCAATAGTTGCTTGAACTAGGAGACCCTTGGGGCTTTTAAAACTCAATAAAGGCTGACCTCAAGAAAGTATTGGATGACTGCTCACTTGTACATTCTCAGAGTCTAAAATCATTCCCATTGTTACTTAAAAGGAATTGTGGTCACAGAATTATGATGAATTAAAGGAAGCTAAACAGCCTCAATAGAAATGGACAGCAATTCAAACCACTAATTGATAATGCTTTAGCCCAACTCTCCAGCTCATATTTCTTCTCCACAATTGACCTTGAAAGTGGCTAATGGCATATGAATCTATTACCAGAAGACCAAGGAAATTTGCGTTAATATGCCAGACAGATTTTAACCTACCCAGCCCATAAGGTATTATGCAACGCTCCCACCTCATTTCAGAAATTAATGAATTGCATCATGCAAGATTTAAAATAAGCTGTGTGATCATATACTTAGATGACATAATTTCCAAAACTTTTACCAATCATCAGATCACCTCAAGTCAGTTTTTCATTAGTTGGGGGAGAACCAAATCAGATTAAACCTGAAAAATGTACCTTCTTCCAGTAAGAACTGAAATCTTTAGAAAAATCCTATTGCTTTAAGGAAAACAATCCCTTTATGATAAGGTTGAAGCAATATACAAGATTTCTGAGCCAAAGAGGCTCTGGGAAGCACAGATTAATAGATGAACTATTGGATATTACCATCAATTTATCCCTAATTTTGCTCACCTCACCAAACCTCTTGTTTGTGTGCTGTACAAAATACTCCTTTCATGTGTGGAATAGAGCAAAGAACTACATATGAGTCAATGAAGAATTTTTGAAGAAAAGACCAATTCTATGAATCCTGTCTATGGGAAGCCATCAATCCTGTTTACTGAAGCCTCTGACTTAGCCATAGGCTCCATCCTCTCTCAATTGGATGATGAAGGCATTGGCCACCCAGTGTCCTATTATAGTAAAACGCTTATAAAGATAAGCAAATATTATATTATCATAGAAAAAAGTGCTTAGCTGTTCTCCTGAAAGTGAAACATTTCTGTCCATTCTAGTATGATGCAAACTTTGCAGTTGTTGCAGATCATGCTTCTAAAAAGTGTTGTAACACATGAAAGATTTGACATGAATATTAGCCTGCTAAGCACTCAAACTTCAGCACTACAACATTTATATTTTCTGATCTTTTTTTTCACAAAATAACACATTTGAGTGAATTTAAAATTACAGAAGAACTAAACAACTCCAAAAAACCAACAAGCAGCAAACCACCAATGTCCTCAGTCTGAACGCCCACTGCTCCAAAATGTGGCAGCAGCGAAACCCCCCATAGCATCTTCCTCCCAGTGGGAAAACGCTTTAAAACCAAATCAATCAGCTCCCCAATTCCTCAGGTTGATACACTCCCCCCAAGGCTCTCGCTCTCCATCTCACATGTTCTCAAACAGTGCCTCGTAGCCCCATTGTGCTCCCCCAAAGCAATATGTGATTTGGCATCCAGGTCAATTATAGCAACTTGTTACCCTAAAATGATAAAAAAATAATTGAATTAGCCCAGGCGCTTATGAAGCCTGCAGGCTTTATCAACTTCCACCCCTACGTGGGCTACTTCAACCTCGGCTTTACTTGTAAAGCTTATGCTGAAATTGCAGCCAACATTCCCCTGGTTTTCCAGAAAACCCCATCCCAACCACTCACATTGGGCTGCCTGGTGATAACACTCTTGTGGTTCAATTTTCAGGCCTCCCAGACCACACACCCCACTGAAATTTTATACAACAAAATAATAGCTGGGCTGTCAGTATATGGCTCTGACCCCATTTTACAATTTTTGGTCCCTAAAGGAGCCAACTGACTTGTGGGCTCTCATACCTTTGCAACTATACACCTAATATCAAGAAAAATTGCCATTTAATTCCCCCTCGCACCGTTGTCCCCTCTGCTCCCAACCACCCTTTATGGGCCAGAGTAGATAAGGGGCTCATGTGCTTCCCCATTTTGTTTTGATCTGGACCACTCAAAGTGGCGCTGCCCCACCATATCCTGAGATGGAACCCACATGCTCAACTCCCCCATGATGCCCCCATAGCTGACATAAATAATTTGTCAAATAGGGCACTATCCTCCATCCCCCTCCACCCAAAATGAGAGATGCAACTGACACAGATACAGTCAATAAGAAACCAACAGGTCAAACCATTACTCCAGACCAACTAACCTTAAGCCAGCATTGACCCCAGTAAAATAAAAAAACCACCATCCGCCCAATCCTTCCCACCCATATGCCGATCAACCTATCATATTCAACCAAAATCCCTGGGATCATTTAGATGAAGTTGATGATTTGTGAAATTCCACCTTACTCATTTGAGGCCCCAGGCCTCAAAATATACCTAAACGCAGAATTTGTAGCTCGACTCCCAACTCGCCATTATGCTCTATGATTAGATGCTAATAAATTCCAAAGTGACCACCAAATCACCAAAGAGGCTGTTGCATCCCCTGAATGTCACCCCCTCCAAAAGGCCGTAGTGAAATCAGTCACATTCTTGGCTAAGGGGGTACCCGCACATAGCCTTCCCCATATACAACAAATTCACAAATTAGAATTTCTCCAATTCCAACAAGTTACCCACAAAGAAGTACAAAAAGTTGCAATGGTTGTAAAATTTGGCCCCAAGACCGCATTACCAGCAACATCACCACTTTTACCATGCTACTTAAAGTTCATCTCAAGGCCAAAAAAGCCATTTCTGAATATATCACAACCCTCCTCATAGCAAAATTTGAGCTTTCCAAGCCACTTTGCTACCTTGACCTCCATTTGAGGATGCACCCACGCCCATGCTCGCAGCACTCTGCCATACACTGTCCAACACAGAAAAGAAAGAGGAGCCTCCCAATCCCAAATTACCCCCCACCATGGGCGAATAACGGTTTACTGTATCTGAAATGGTTTTTTTAATTTTAGTTCTTTTTTTTATTTTTTTTGAACTGTGTTGAGTGATACGCTCATCTCTTTCTGTTCATTTAAAATCTATCAGTTTAAGTTTTAATCCTCAGAGCTTGGTATTTTCCATCCTCTGGTCAGCTTGCTTCATTTAAACAAAAAGAGGAATATGTTCCGCCAAGCTGGAATGAAGCACATGAATTTGGATGGACTGACTTGACTGCTTCACTAAACTTAGAAAAATAGTGAAGCTGAAGGTTACACAACCTCCTCATGAAGCTGGACTTCTGGGAGGATGAAGAAGAGCCGGTTAAAATGACACAATTGTTATACAAAATTTCATAATGGAATACTTTACAAGAAAGTCAGAATTGACTGGCTTCTTTACATGATTCCTATGGAACGGATACCAGTTACAATGGAAGCCTACATTACCTTAGTACATTGAGGAGCCAGGAAAACTTATGAATAAATCAAGAATAAGTACTATTTGGAAGAAATATTGGATACTACAGTAATTTTAAAAGTAGCTAAAATAAATTGTAAAAACTGACTCCGCATAAGGTCAAGTACAAGTATCAGCCCATGACCCCTCAGCAGCCATTTCATACCATCAGTTAAGAAGTCATAGGTCCACTACATGAATTTACAGAAGGAAATTGATACATCCTTGTGGGGATTGACCATTTCAAAAAGTGGGTCAAAGCAATCACTATTCCCACACAGACTGCCAAGGCTACTGCTAACCTTTTTGCCAAATATTTACTTTTCATGGCTTCCCGCAAGTACTGCTATGTGACAGTAGGTAAAACTTTACTTAAAGTTTTGAAAACCTTAGCTATGAGTATTGGAACCTAATAACTATTTAATTACCCTACAACCCAAGAGCTATAGGAAAGTGAAGATAGTGAATAAAACTTTAGTTTCAAAAAGAAAGATGGTCACTACTAAAACATTACACTGGGACCAATATCTCCCAAGCGCATTGTTGGCTTACCAAATAAGTTTCCATTGAATCATCAAAATGTCTTAATTTTAAGGCTTTATACAGAAGAGAACCTGGAATTCCAGACCTATTAGTTCGAAAAATCACCAGTGAATATACCAAAGAGCATGAAACAGCACTTGAGGATTACCCAGAAGATCATACAACTACAACTAAAGGCAATAGAAAATCCAGCCAAGATGGATTATATGAGAAGGTCAAGCAGCAAATGCATTTCGCCAACTTTTAGCTGCCCTTGATATTTTGGACTTAATTCTGTACTATCACAATTATATAGCACCCTGATGAGGAAAATTAGATAACATCTGGGATGGGACATATGCTATAACCTTCAGACGTTTGGATGAATACTCAATTAAGTCTTTAGAAACTGGAGCAACTATCAACCACATACATAGCCAATTCTTGCATCAGTACTCCCCTGCCGTTATTCTTTAAGAAATTGATGTCAAATATCAGAATATTGGACATGATAGGAAGAAAATTGACCACTTGATTTCCATAACAGAAAAATGCCTAGACTTGATAAGGGGTAAAAAAGATACCTTGATCAATCATGTGGAAAAAATGATATTGGTAAGGCAAAACCAATATCAGGAAAATCTGTAAGATCAATTTGAGCCCAAGATACTCTGAGATGAAATCATGCCTAATTGAAGTGAAGGATCATTGAAATTCCAGGTGACTATTACTTAAAGAGAACAAGAGGCAGTAAAATATTTTGTATTGTAAAAGGGTTAGAATAAAGAATCTGCCCAATGATTGTCAAATGTGATACCAAGTCTCATCTGACTTGGTACATTAAACATAAAATATTGCTTATTAAAAATTGTCATGGGAGGATGACATAATTGAGGGTACCAACTGTAAGGATAAAGCTGGTTGTCAGGAGGCCAAAAGGTTAGTTTCTCAGACCTTTCTGACCTCAGACATACCCTGGACCAACGCTGAGTTGAGGCGAGATATTCCTAGGTTGGTCCTGGGGATGTGCGTGATGCTTGGTCCTGCATTACAGCAAGGGCGTTAAAACACTCCAGCTATATCACTAATAGTGACGGTTTAGTTTGGTTGCTTGGCGAACAGAGTTCTGAAACCTGTTCAAGATTAGATATTGCAAAATTGGGTCAGCTTTACCTATAATCAATAACTCAAGTTCAGTTGATCTCGAGCTACAATACCCTGCCAATAGTAGGGTTCACTTATTGGGTCGCTTGGGCTTAGCACCATTTCCCCTGATTGACTTTTTGTCACCTATTGTCAAAAAAATTTTCCATGAGACCAACTTTGCTCGTTGGTCATCTTCCTCATAAATTTCCGTTATTTTTATGCTTCATAAAATGGTTCCTTGGGTAAACCTGTGTGTAGACTTCCTCGAGGAGGTCTCCAAGAACATTAGTCATTTTCTCTTACCAAAATATCTACTGAATCTGATGCACCCCTGGGCTGCCCTGGTTTCCTCCAGATCGAGGCACCCAAGCCTTCCAGCACAGATCCCACTTGGCTATGGACTCCCCTTTGGGGTCCAACCAAGTCTTGTTGTTTATTAGTTTTACACTACTATATCCCTCGTTGTACTTGCTTACCCTGTGTCCCCAAAGTTTTGGCATCCTCAGTGGTGCCCTGTTTGCCATCTTGAAATGACTAGTTCCCTGGCGGTGTGGCTGTGGCCCCGCACCACCTCCCTGGGATAAAGAGAGTTAAAGACACTCTTCTGACATTAAAAAACCAACTACCATATTTTATGTGCACTAGAAGTATCTGTGTTAGATTTTAATGAAGTGTGAATTGGGTACACCAGCTGTTGGTCATGGCCACAGTGGGGCTCACCACCGTTTTTTCATTTTGCTAATGGTTGTGCATCTTGGCGTTATTCTTGCAAACTCCAACCGGGAAGTACCCACCCTTCTTGCTCATACCTGGTGGATTTGGACGTTTCACAATCTGATTGTCATGATACCCTGACTCCACCCCATAATGGATGAAAAAAAACTTTTAAGATGATTTTTTCTTGGAACAGCGTTTGGACAATGCATATGGGATTATTGGTGAAGGGCCTGGTGATGATGGCCCTGGATAACGAGGCACAACTCGCCTCTGAATTGAGTATGGGGTCATTCATGGCCCAAAACGCGTTTTATAACGCTATTCTTTTATACAAAAATGAGCCAAATATCATCTCTTGTGGCTCTGATTTAAAACTCCATTTTGATATACCAGATCACCCCAGAGAAACCGCGCTTGACCTCTACCATTATCCACAGAACACAGGCGGTAGAAAATTTACCTTTGCAATATAAAAATATCTATGGAACTGCTGAAGGTATGGTGGGATACTTGGAAAAAGTAGTAAGAGTGGCCAAAAATTCCTCTCTATTATATGATGCAAATACATACCCTTGAGGCATGCTTATGCCTGATGAAGAGTTTTCTGGTGAGGTGCTAGCGTTTTGTGCTTTAAATAAAAACTTGAGGTTTTTTTGTCGACTGCAACCCTTTCATCACCTTCAGAAAAAATTAGAACAATTACTTTGGTGGATACAGGATCCTCTGAGAATTTTATTGACCAAGACATGGCTGACTTTCTTAAGTTAAATTACTTTCCAGGTGGTATGGTTAGGGAGGCTTCCCAAGGTTTTCCCATGGTTAAAGCTCTGGGGTTGTGGATTATTAAGTTGGAAAATACCATTTTGGTTGGCCGCTACCAAAAATAAAATCCTCTTGTACCCCATTTTTTTGAGAGTAGAGTGGTGGCGAAAGTTTAACGTCAGAAACAACTAGAAAAACAATATCTTGAATTTAAAATTAGAGAATGGTCAAATATTAGTTCTCCCCTTGTCTGAGGCTAATTCTCAGGGAGATCCGCCCATCAGCCCAATATCTACATTTTCAGTCTTGCTCTGTTGCTGAAGCCCTCTCTGGAGGTACCCTTACCTTCCTTTTTGGAGGGATGGAATCTTAGTTTGATGCGGCTTCAGCAAATGTAAAAGCAGCTCATTCAGACTTTGATTGTGAGTTCAAGCTCACCGTTGATCTAGTTTGTATATCTTCTCTTATTTACCCTTTGACTGTATGGGAGGAAGCAGCCTAGATGCGTGGGTTAAGAAGCAGTTAGCTATAGGCGCAATATTTCAGCGTACCTCCCCAGTATGCTCCCCACTTCTCTTTGTGGAAAAGTATGTGGTGCCTTACGCCCATGCGTAGATTAAGGGAATCTCAACAACGTCACAGTCCAGACTTGCATCCTATCCCACTGGACTTACAGATTGCTCGCTATGTGGAGAAGGCTTTCGCCTTCTCCAAACTAGTTTGTTTAAATGCGTTCTATCAAATCCAGATCAAGAAGTACAGGTGTGGCTAACCACATCCCATACCAGAAAAGGAAAATTCCAGTTTTGGATTATGCCCTTTGGGCTTAAAAATGCCCCTTCTATCTTCTAATGATGTATGGATGCAGCTTTAAGGATCTGCTGGGGGTATGCGCAGTAACTTACATGGATGATATCCTGGTGTTTTCCCCAGTTCATGAGTCCCATGCAGTACACCTTTGGCAGGTAGTGGGGTATTTGAGGACAGCTGAACTTATGCTAAGAATAAGTAATGTGATTTCTTCAAGTCCTAGGTCGTTTTCTTTAGCAACGTGATGTTTGACCAAAGCCATATGATTATTCCAGACAAGGAGAAGGCAATCTGTGAGTGGCCCACCCCAACTTTGGTCAAGGAATTGAGGAACTTTTGGGGACGTGTACGTTCTTTAAGAAATTCATGCCAAATCTTTCTGAAGTGGTGGTGCCCTTATATATGTAGAGTGGAGCTAAAGTGCTCCAGTGGTCCCCACATTTTTCAGGATGCCTTCAAAGCAGTAAAGTGCTCCCTGTAGTCCACATCCGTCCAGACATGTAAATCCAGAAAAAGAGTTCATCGTGGCTACTTACGCCTCAAACTTCGCCATAGCTGCTGCCTTATTATAAGTAGGCGAGGTTGGAATAGAGCATCTTGTGGGATACTTTTCCAGGAAATTGTCTCTACCAGAGTAAAGCTATGCCTTGTATGACAAAGAGTTATTGGAAGTGGTTGAGGCGCTTACCTATTAGCGTCATCAATTACATTTATCATCCCAACCATTCTGAGTTTCTATAGATCACCATGCCTTGTTGTACTACTGTGCACCTCATGTCTTGACCCTACAACAAACCCACTGGCATAAGACGTGTGTTAAAATCTGAGGATTGCTCGCTTGATTAAATAAATTCTACATGGTAAATCAGGCTGAAGTTTAGCAGATGGATCCTCGATTTAGCCAGTTGCTTATGGTTTTATAACCATTTGGAAATGCACTAAGCATATGAAAATGGCTCTGACTTTTCCATCCAGCTTTGGGTTCAATTTTCCCTTCGTAATTGGGAACTTCAGCCAAGGCAGACAAATTGACAAGCTGGGGATCCTGAGATCTCAGCTTGCCAACACTCTCCAAAAGTTACTTTAGATACAAATGAAATGAAGATAAAATAAAATAGCTTTTATTTAAGACTAGATTATTTGATAATGGTCATTAGGCCAGGCGCCAGTATTTATACCTCCAGGGCATTCCTGGCCACATCCAGCACAAAATTTCAACATCTATTTTGCCATTCAGCTCAGCCTATGACTGAAACCTTTTCTTAGGTTCATTGATGGCAAAAAACTCTTAAAATAAGGAGGATTTCAGGTATAAAAATTACAATAATAGCATGCAAAGTAGTCCTAAGATCTTCAGGATTTCAGTTTCATCATACTGCTGACAAAACACGCCTTCTGTGAGATTTTGGCTTTAATTATAGAAATTGATGCACCCCTAATTGGGACATTGGAAGGCCTCTTCCTCCTTAGCCTTAAGTAACCCCCTTCAGGCAGTCCACATAAGTGCTATCATGCCAATTACGCATATTGACATACAAATTTCGCCCTCCGATGGAAATTGAAACGTTGTTTGTTCATTTAAATGTCCATGGGACTTTTAAATGTAACTTTGGGTCATCCTCAAATTATTTTGTATACGATTGAATGGTTTGTGTTTCAATAATTGGGACCAATTGCCTAGATTTGATGCATTGGAATCAGCCATAATATGTAAGCATATTTGGGCTGAGCGCCTGATAAATTACTCGATTGGATTGTCATTGAGATAATTGGCCCAACTGTGTGAATGTATTCAGCCCAAGCTGCCAATAGAATAATTAACTAAATTGATGTTGAGTTGATCAAACCAGCTGAGTAGTTGCAGAGAAGGTTATTTAAAATGTGCGGGGGTATTCACCATGAGATTTAATATGATTAAATCCCTGTAGCAATAATCAGCCCAAGTCATGTTATTGTGCTAAATTTAAATTAGATTATTAGTTCAAGTATTAGGTGGGAAAATTAGCCCAATCTGTAGGTTGTCAAAGGGTTAATTTTTGAGTCAACCACAGAATTTGACATCGTGGCCCAATTTTCATTTTCTTATGAGTTTACAAAGGGCAAGGAGAATAGTTTGGCGGATGCTTTGAGTCAAAAACCTACACTGGCTCCCAATCCTAAGGAGTTAGAGGTGCATAATATTCACTTAAAATTCCGCTGGGTAAGATTGTGTCACAACTTTCCTCTTCCTTTGCCCACAGGCCAGCGCTTTCTCCTCTTAAAATGCAGAGGTATATGATACGTTCAGAAAGGTAGTTCTTCACAGCCTTTGTCAGCATAATATACTATGGTCCTCGCCAAGAGCAAATTAAAACAGGAAGATATTACTAGAGGCTACCACGTGAAGGACGAGATTTTTGGTTTCAGGGATGACTATAAGCTCTGCTGGATCCCTTCGCTTGGAAATCATACAGGACCATTATGACAGAATCACTGTTGGAGATTTTGGGAAGGTGAAGACTCTAGAGCTAATTTTCTGAACTTACAATTAAAAATAATTTACCTCACAAGTTGCCAGGTATTGTAAGGAATGCCTGGTCTGCAACTTAGTTTACAAAATCACCAGCCCCTTATGGGGTTGTTAGTACCAGTTCAAAAGGATGAAGGGCCTTGGACGTCCTTATCAGTAGATTTCATTTTGGAGCCACCTGCTTCTGATGGCTACAATGCCATCATGGAAATGGTGGCCATTGTAAAAAGTTCATCCACTTTATTCCCTGAAGAACCACTTTAACTGAGGCTGAGATGGCTAAGCCCTTTTTATCTCATGTGTTTGCCTTCATGGGGTCCCCAAAGAAATAATTAGTGATCATGGGCCCCAGTTTAGTTCCGTCTTTTAAGAAGTTGTTTAATACTCTTCAGATTCGCCGCTGCCATTCAACTGCCTATCAACCCAATCAGAAGGGTATAATGAACGACTGAACCAGTTCTTGGAACAGTTACTGAAGTGTTACACTGCCTCAGATCATTTGGATGTGCTTCCTATCTCCTCATGTTCCAATTCAGCTATAACAACGCCCAACATGTATTAATTGGTTGTTTCCCCCTTTTCTCCACCTATGGCTTCAACCCACGCCTTCAACAGGGAGCCCAGTTGTGGATCCAAGGTTGAAGCGGTGGTGGACTTTGCTAATACTATATAGAAAGTATAACAGGGTGAGCACAAATTTGGATATTGCTATGAAAGCTTATAAGTATAACGCAAACGGGAAAAGATGGGTATGTGATGAACGGGGTCATTCCACATTGCAACAAAACAGTTGGGTAAGAGGGCCCAAGTGAGGGCCCACAAACAGAAGAGTGCTGCTGTGGTCAGGTACTTCAAATGTTGGATTGATGAGCAATTATTGATATATCCAAAAAATATGGTAAGGATGATGCTAACTCTGAGGAGAACAGTCTGTCCACCAGATAGGTTGTAAAGAGAGGCGACTTCTCTGTCAAAGTCTGAGTAAATGTGCTTTTTTGCTCAAAGTCCAGGGTTATTCTCCAAAATCTTAATAAATGATTTTTAAGATTTTTTAAATTTTATTTTCGATATTTAAGGTTTTTAATATACTGAAAGAAAAGTTGTTCTAAACACCCTTCATCTGGTTGTATTATGTTAGGAAGTGGGGGAGATGGGGAATTTTTTCTCATGGAATTTGCAGGCGGTGGGCTGTCCATGGGCCTATTTTGAGAATCTTAGCCCCCAATAATCCCGTATGGGACCATTCTAGACTGTTTGTCAGGTACCCCAGGCGTTACAGATATTTCCTCATTTAATTTTTGTTTGTTGTGAATGAGTAAGAGCTCAGCATCTCTATGTAAACCTTATTGCAAATTTTAAATTAAAGTTTTAGAAAGTTTTCTGGAGACTTCTGATTCACTTGACCGCTGCTCCCCTTAACTCTTAATACCCCAATTTTGGCTTAATTCATCTTGACAGCCACTGATTTTCAGGGCTGCCCTTTGTCATTGCTTTTAATATTCTTGACTAGCGGATAATTTAGCATGGTAGCTCCTGATTTGCTGAGCTTCCCATTGCTGTGATTCTTGACGTTCCCACTTTTGGCATAATTCAGCTTGGCAGCCCCTAATTTTCTGAGCTTCCCTTTGCTGTTGTCCTCATTTTTTCTCGTTTTAATTTACTTCAGGTTGGCAGCCTTTGATTTCCCTAATTGCCATTTATGTCAGTCCTTGCCACCTCCGCTCTGAATCTCAATTTGTTTGTTGGTATCTGATTCATCAGAATGCCATTTATGAGGGTCGTTGCCCTCAAACCCTACGATTTTATTTTTTTATTGATTTTATTAAGAGCCTTGATCCTCACCTTGGGGGGGTCAGGGCTATGTGGAAGTTAGGCAGCGCCTTGACCATCAGATCAACCCCTCAGAGGAGAGCCCCCTGCGCCCCTAGTATTCCTCCCCTCTTGGGGACCGTTGGTGCAATTGGCGGTTGTTTGCTAGGAGGATTCTTCTATTGGGTAGCCAACCCATTTTACCAAGTACCATTGCTTTTTAAGAGTGATCTTCGTATCCAGGATTCCTCCACATCATGCTCTGCCTCTCCAGGGCTGTCCAACTGGACTGGATCTGGCTTTGCTGGTATGGGTCCTTCAAATTTTTTGAGCTGTGCAACATGCAAAACTGGGTGTGCTTGTGATCCTTCTAGGAATCTTAATTTTTACGCCACCTCATTCACCTGTCTGAGGACCTTGAAAGGTCCTAGGTTGATGGGTCCGAAATTTCCTACACTGTCCTGGGGGTGTGTAGTGCTTGGCATTTATCAAAACATAATCCTCATCTTTGAAGCTTAGAGCTTCAGAGTGATGCGCGTCCACCTTCCTCTTCTGAGATTCCACCGCCCTGTCCAGGTTGGCTCTCAATTTCTTCAGTTTTTCAACATTCCAGTCACTAAATCATCCGGCGCAGGGTTTGTTCCCTTAGCATGTCCCTCCATCATCCATGGGTGATTCTCGTGGTTGCAAAAAAGGGGGAAATACCAGTCGATGAGTGTGCCAGATTGTTGTATGTGAACTTTGCAATTCTCAGCCACTTGATCCATTGATATTGTCGTGTGGTGAGGTAGCACCATAGGTACTGTTCAAGGGTCTAATTGACCATTTCCGTCTGGACATCCAATTGGGGATGGTAAGTGGAAGAACGCTATGGTTTAATCTTAAGATTTTCCAGGAGGTGATCCCAGAACCTTTAGATGAACTGCGGACTTCTGTCCAATATGATCCCATCTGGGAGTCCATGTTGGGCAAAGACCACCCTCAAGAAGATTTCCGCCATGTCCTTTGCCATGACCTTAGAGGTGAATGGGAAGAACTCAGCATATTTTGTTAGTCCACTACCACCATGAATGCATCATAGACCTCCAATTTTGGGGCCCAGTGATGAAATCCACTCTAATGGAGGTCCGTGGCATTCATGCAATCTACAGTGGTTACAACTTCCCTGCAGGTTCGATTTGAGATGGCTTGATTGGGCACAGGTAAGGCAGCACGCGTTTTACCCCTCACAGTTACCATTAGGCCTGGCCAGGAGTAGTTCTGGCGTATAAGCTTTAATGTTTTCCCACTCCACGGTGTCCTGCCAGGGGGTGGTCATGACATAACTCCATTACCTCAGTTTAGAGCTTGAGCATCAGGACCCATGGGCAGTCATGTTGAGTATTAGGTCCCCCTTCTTCCTATACTTCTTGTAGCCTTTTCTGGGATTTCTTCTCTCTATCTCTTTCCTGACCTTGTCCCCAATTTTGGTCATCTTTGGGCTGTTAGAATCCGCTCTGTTAGGTCAAAGTGTTATTCCTGTATCGATGCAAACACCAGTGGAGGGAGCATTGTGGCCGTGTTGAACACATCCAGATCCTCCTTTGCAAAGGTCAAATTTGGTCCCGGCTAAGTAGGTCTGGGAGTAAGTTGCTCTCACTGGGCTTGTTATCTAACCTGAAGTCATATTATAACAGCTCTAGATGACAGCGGTCTTGTCTCTGGTTCATCCTATGGGGGCTCTTGTGGAACTCAGGTCCCTGTGGTTAGTCCAAATCTTGAATGGGTGGCGCGCATACAACAGATGATGCTGTCACTTATCTAGTGCTGCAAAGATTGCCAAGAGTTCCTTGTTATTGATGGGGTAGTTTGTTTCCGCTGGTAGCATTTTTCTGCTGAAGTAGCATATTAGAAGCTTTAAACCCTCCTCATCTGTCGCAATAGGACTGCCCCAAAGGCGAAATTAGATGCATCTATCTCTATAATGAATGGATGGTCAGCGTCCAGGTGCATTGGGACTGGATCTGTGAGCGGGGCCTCTTTGATGGCCTGGAACGCCATCTCTTCCTCCTCTTTCCATCAAAAAGTTACTTGCCTAGTCAGTCAGGTAAGCGGGACTGCTTTTTCTGAGAAGTAATTGGTAAATCTCCCCGGAAATTCACCACCCCTATGAAACTGCGCACCCCCACCTTATCCGTTGGCGCTGTCAAACTCCTTCACTGCTGTCAGCTTGTCTGAGTAGATGACCATATCCTTTTCAAATACAACTTTGCCTATAAAAGATATTGAGCTCTTGTAGAACTCGCATTTTGTGGGTTTTAATTGCAGGTTAGCCTTGTCCAGCGCCCTGAGGACCTTCCTGATATCCTCCGTGTGCATCTTGAAAGACTTGTAGAACACCAGGATGTTATTTATGTATGCGACACAGCAATTCCCAATAAAGTCATCTAGGGCATGGTTGATGGTCCTTTGGAAAGTGACTGGGGGTTCTTAAGTCCGAAAGGCATGACCTTGTATTCATATACCCCTAGGTGACACTTAAAGGCCATGTATTGTTGGTTCTCAGGTACCACCGGCACTTGTTTGAAGGCGTCAACCAGGTCCAACTTTGAGAACTCTTGGCTTCCCAAAATCATCTGAGAGATGCTCGTCATCAGCGGGATGGGATAGGGGTCCATTTTGGTTATGGCGTTCAAACGGCAGTAGTTGACAGGGGTGGAGCTCATCGTTGGCCTTAGGGACCAGGAGGATGGGAGACACCACTGGTGATTTCAAAGGTACAATTTTCCCTCGATCTAACATATACTTTACGTAATGGTCTATGATTACCTTGCTCTGGGGTTCAGGGGGTACACTGGGCTTCCTTTTGGAATCTCAGCGTCCCCTTTGAACTTAACCAAAAACACAAAAGTTACATGTGAAGCGCAGGTGGTGGCAACGCTTCTCTGAAGCAGGTGTTCATAGTTTCTAGGCTTCTCTGGTACCCTTTACATCTCCTTTCCTAGGTTCACAGAGTTCACACCAGGCCAGCTCATGCCTGAGGTAGAGAATACTAATGTTATAGGCTCTTGATCCTTGGGGTGAAGCATCACCTGGCCCTCCTCCAAAAAAAGTGTGGGAAGCACTTGTGCCACCATCTCATTCCCAGGACGATGGGGTGGGGCAGGTTCTGGATAGCGCAAAAGTCTTCCCAGAAGTGGTGGAGTCCCTGTTGAAGCTTGATCCTGGTCTTAATCTCCCGCACTCTAACGACTTGTACTTTTCCACAAGAGTCAAAGTAACCTTTTCTTGCATTTGTACTTTCAATTTTTTGGCTAACTCCCAGTCCAGGTAGCTTTCTTGACCTCTAGTGTCCACTAGCGCCAACAGTTTTTTAACTTGACCCCTTTTACTTTCTTCTTACACTTCAAAGTAAATGGAATAAACAGATAAGAGGACATATTTCCTTTATTGAGTAAAGAAATGCGAGTGGAATTTAGATGAAGATTTTGATGGGGCTGTCCAAACTGCTAGAAGTCGCTGATTCAAGAGCCGCAAGGCGTGGGTCAGTTTTACCAGAGCTCACCTGATCATTTTCCCCACATGGTTTTAGATGGGCTCTGACTCTGCGCCTTTTCTGCAGAATCTACCGTGGGTCCCTGGCACAGGGGCCCTGTATTGGACCAAGGCTAGCTGGCTCTCTACCTGGGAGGCAACAGTGACCTCTTCCTCCAAGGCTGCCCCCAGGCAGGTAGCGGCCATAAACATGAGTATGTATGAGCAAAGATCTTATAAATTTTTGTGAAAATTGGGAAGGGACCACTATTGTGGCTTTGACTAGAGGCTGGAACAGCTGAGCGTACTCTTTAATGGCCATTCTCCCTTGGCTGAGAGCCAGGAGCGCTGACAAGGCAGCATCCTGAGAGCCATAAGGGTGGCAGCTCTTTCAACCAAATGGAGGCGGTCCTCCAGAGAGGTTGGAAGGGCTGGCTGTGTTTTCAAGAGGTCGGTAAACCAGATGGACAAGTTCTTTAGCAGGTCTGCTATGACCAGGGTGATCTG
Source organism: Massospora cicadina (assembly GCA_022478985.1). NCBI lineage: Eukaryota > Fungi > Entomophthoromycota > Entomophthoromycetes > Entomophthorales > Entomophthoraceae > Massospora > Massospora cicadina. Next base: position 68,476 of record JAKSZP010009413.1, on the reverse strand, counting down.
GAGGGATGCTGCCATTGTTCCTCAATTGGCCGCGGTGAGGCAGGCCTGCAGTCTGACGCAAGAGAAGATTCTGTGCATTACACTCAACTCCTCCAGAGTCAGTGCTTGTCTAAACTTGGACGCGGCGTCACCATGTTGGGCATAAACAATGGAGTTCCCTTTGGGATTGGAGAAGGCGAGCGGGTTCCCTCAGCTGGAACATGATGGAAAAGAAAACCATCAGGAGAGTGGTTGTATGCTTATACCAAGGGGTAGGGCTCTCTCATATGGGTTTCCCATCCCATCCCATAAAAGTGTGATGGGATTTATGACCTTTGTATAGTGTGACGAATGGGGTCCTTCCACATTGCAACATAACAGTTGGGCAAGAGGGCCCAAATGAGGGCCCACAAACAGAAGAGTGTAGCTGTATCAAGTCCTTCGTTTTTTTGCTTGATGAGCGATTATTAATATATCCTTTGAATATGGTAAGGACGATGCTAACGCTGAGGAAAACAGTCTGTCCACCAGAGAGGGTGTACAGAGAGGCGATTGCTCTGTCTTATTCCGAGGAATAGTCCATTTGTGCTCAAAATCCATGGCTTTTCTCCAAAATATTAATAAATGATTTCAAGATTTTGAAATCTTATTTTCGATTTTGAGGTTTTTTTATAAATAAAAGATGAAGTTGTCCTAAACACCTTAATCTGGTTGTATGTATGTTAGGAAGTTGGGGTTATGGGGAATTTGTTCTCATGGAGTCTGCAGGCGGCGGGCTGTCCACAGGCCTACTTTGAGAATCCTGGCCCCAATAATTCCGTCTGGGCCCATTCTTGGCTGTTTGTCAGGTGCCCCAGGTGTTACAGAAACTTTTCCTATTTTAATTTTGTTTGTTGTGGATGATCAGAGCTCAGAATCTCTTTGTCAACCTTATTGCAAACTCTTAAATTAAAAATTTATGATAAGTTTCTGGAGAAACTGATTCACTTATCTGCTGCTCCCCTCAACTCTCAATACTTCCAATTTTGTCATAATTCAGCTTGACAGCCCCTGATTTGCTGGGCTGCCCTTCGTCATTGCTCTTGATATTCTTGACTAGCAGCGGATTCAGCTTAGATGCTCCTGATTATCTGAGTTTCCCATTGCTGTAACTCTTGACTGTTTCACTTTTGTCATAATTCAGCTTGGCAGCTCATGATTTGCTGGGCTGCCCTTTGCCATTATCCTCATTATTTCTCGTTTTAACGGATTTTGGGTTGGCAGCTTTTTATTGGCTTGATTGCCATATATGTCAGCCCTTTCCACCTCCGCTCTGAGGTTTAATCAATTTTGTTGGCATCTGATTTGTCAGAATGCCATTTAGAAGGGTTGTTGCTTAGAACCCTACAATTCTATTATCGTTATTGATGGTACTAAGAGCCCTAATAAACACCAAAGGAAGGTTGGGGTTATTTGGCGGTCAGCAAGAGCTTTGACCGTCACTGAGTGGGTCCTGCATACAAGGAAGGGATCTCATGATGCTGGATGCCAAAAACATCTTTATCAAGAAGCCATGAAAAAAGTGAGACCAAAGAGGATTGAGCCCTACCACATTGTCAGAAAGCTGGGCCACACCTTGTACCAGTTGAATCTTCTTCATCATTATGGATCTTTGCCATCTTCCTTGAGAGTAAGTTAAAGTCTCTTGAGGCCCCCACCAGAGACTCCAGATGCTTATCTCGTGGATAGGGCGCCGGAGTGGAAAGTGGAGGAGATCATAGCAATATACTAAGTAAGAATAAGGCTTGAGTACCTTGTATCAAGGAAGAGATTAGCGCATCAGAGAACAGTTAGGTACCAGCATGCGATTGCATCATGACCAAGACCTGAATGAAATTTTTCACAAGCGTTTCCCTGAGGCTGCAGGACTCAGGTCAAAGCAAACCATCACCTCCATGAATCTAGCCCCTGCCCGTAAGTACTTTTCCTTATCAAAAGCCCCTATAGGGGGATGGAGACCCAAAAAATGAGAGGACAATGTCATGACTTAATTAATTGATTGAGGGGACCAAATGTAAAGATAAGGCTGGACGTCAGGAGGACAAAAAGGTCGAGTTGCAAGACCTCCCTGGCCTAAAACATACCGTGGACCAACTCTGGGTGCAGGAGAGATATGCCCAGGTTTGTCCTGGGGATGTGCGTGATGCTCAGCCCTGTGTTACAGCAAGGGCGTTAAAACGCACCAGCTATATTACTATTGATTGTGGTTCAATTTGGTTGCTTGGATAATGGGGTCTTAAAAACTGTTTGATTTTTAATATTACTAAATCAGGATGAGTTCAGCTATAATCAATAACTTGATTTTGGTTAATCTCGAGCTACATTACCCTGGCCAATGTTAGGGTGCTCCTATTGGTCTTCTTAGGCTTAGCATCACTTCCACCAATCAATGACTCGCCTCCCATAGTTTAAGTATGTTTCACAAGACCAGCTTTCCTCATTAATTGACTTCCTAATATCATCCCCATTAGCTTTACATTTTTTGTATGATTCCTTGGGCGAACCTGTGTGAGGACCTCCTCAGGGAAGTCTCTAGCAACGTTGGTCACTTCGTTTTAAGAAAACTATCTACCATATCTGGTGCACCTCTGTGCTGACCTGGTTTCCTCCAGATCAAGACATCCAAACACCCTGGCACAGATCTCCACTTGGCTACGGACTCCCCTTTGGGGTCCAACCAAGTTTTGTTATTTATTTGCTATCTATTGCTATATAACGCGTTGTACACCATTCCATGGGTCCCTTTTGCTCTGGCACCCTCTGCAGGGCCCTGTTTCCAATCTTGCTAATAACTAGTTCCCTGGCGACGTGGCTGTGCATCCTACACCACCTCTCTGTGAATGAGTGAGCTATAGTTCTCTTCTGACACAGAAGGTTTCATATATGTTGTTGCAGTAGATTTAAGAACGGTGAGTGTACTAGAGTTACTTGATTTTATCAAGGATTATCAAAGAATCTACTTCCCACTTTAAAGCTTGAGTTTCATTTATAAAGCGAGTATATACCTTGATTCCCTTGTTAAGTCATTTTAGATTGCACCATTGGCTAAAAAAGTTAACGGCCAGGACAAGGATAAAATGAGCAATGCCAAAGGGGTCAATTTTGCCGCCCTCTCTAACCTCAAATACACCATTAAAACGCTGGGTTAATCCAAGCAGGCCCAGGTTAATCCCCAGGAATCGTGTGATGGGGTCCTAGATGTTACATCAATGGGTTTGAAGATTTATGGTTATGTTTTAAATAAAAAAAGTCTATTACAATTAATCTAAAAATACAATTAAATTCATTTAAAAATATACTATCGCTAATAACAGTATTGTGTGATTGGTATTAAGTCTTGAGTTCATACATACTTGAACTAAAGAGCTACCTTCAGTGGTAGTCTTTTTTATTAGTCAGAGTAAATTATAAGCCTTAACATAATGATTGAGTCCCATATTCTCAATTTTACTTATATTATTTTCCCATGACTAATCATCCTGTTGGTCATATCTTACATTTTTTAATAAAAACTATTACTCTCCTACTGCATGATGCCTTTTGACGCATCACCATCTACCTCCTAGAGACATTCTGGTTTATCTACTTATTTTATGTAAAATATGGCTTTGCAAAGTGGGGTTCTTCCCCCAATTTTAAAATCTGTTTATAAAACTATATAAATTCTCCTTAAACAGGAACTGATAAATGTTAAATTAACTAACTCTTTTTATATTAAATTATTTCTGATCAATAAGAATCACACTTTGCACAAACAAACATAAGTGTGTGCTGAAGCTTTGTATAGGACTGATAGTTAGTTTTGTGTTAATTAGTACATTAAAAAATCAACAAAAACTATATTCAATTAAGTTTAACATATAACGTAAGGTAAACAAAATGGGTTTCTAAATAAGCAAAATGTTTAATTATAGGAGCATATCGCCACATAAAAATTATAATTTATTTTATTTTATAGTTAAAATTTGTTGCTTATATCTTCTTTATTTAATTGGGTAGGACAATCAGAGGATGGACACTACCAGTATGAATTAGATGGACTTGTAGAGGGGGAAGGTGAATTAAGAGCGAGATTTAGGCACCCCCAGAGTAGACAAGCTACACCTGTTGTCAGCCTGTAACATCAGATGTATGGGGGTTGGATACCCTATTCCAAGTGGGCATCCCCTATGATTGAGCAGGTGTGAAGGATGTGGTATACATATAGAAAACATACTGGGAACCATGACACAAAGAGTCTTTGTTGCTTTGGCTTCATATATCTGTATAGCCAAGTTTGGAAGTGTACCAGTAGGTTTAGGTGAAATCTGCTGATTGCCCCACAGATGGTCGGCACAATTCCCTTGAAGGAATCCAGCACTATTGTGTGGATCATCCACAGCACAATAACGACTATAAAAGAGCAGAGCGTGGGTGGTATTGGTGATTTGAGTTGGAGTGTGAGGAGGCTTCTAGAGATTGACAGCTCTTGGTCGTTATGGGTTTTAAGCAGACGTGCAACTTTCTCCTTATGGCTTTAGATGGCGAGCATGCTTCAGGGCGGTGGTGTAGGGTGCCGTCCCCTCCAAATTCTGCGCATGTTTAATGAAGAGAGTTGGAGCGGTCCGCTGTCCTGTAGGTTTTTCTGAAGCAGCGCCAGGTGTTTGCTCTTACCCTTGGCTGGAGGAGTGGATGGTGTGCGAGCCTCCATAATGCCTTCTGTGTCATGAGGTCATAGGGGATATACAATAAATCAAGGTAGTCAATTCTTGCAATGTCCAGGCCATGTCATGTGTGTCCCTCTGGGGGTAGTGGTTCAGTTTCCTTAGCGTGAAGCTTGCTCTGGGTCTTTCCCTCCCCTGACTAATGCCTGTAATAGTGACTGTCCATCCTATGTGCCGCACGGTGCAAAGGAGGCGTTTGAAGTGAAGGGAAAACCATGTGGGTCCGCTGCCTTAAACAGTTTTTGAGGTATGTGAGCAGGATGGACGGGCTGTGGGGGTTGGGTAGTTTGAGTGCTTGTGCAAAGTTGACACTCACCACTCTAGACCAAAGTAGGTGTGGAAGTTCTGGGGCTAGTACTTCCTCTATCCAAGTGCCCTTTATGCAGTTGGCGTAGTCTAAAAGTCCATTAGGCCCATGCCTCCGCTGGAGCGTGGGCCAAAGAGCATTTCCACTCATACAGGTGGCCAGGACCCAGGCTGCAGAAATTCTCGGATTAGTGCGCAGACTGAGGATATAAATGAGGGCGAGAAGGAGATTGCGTGAGCAGGGAACCACAGCACTGAAAGTATGAGTGAATTGGCAACTGTTACTCGCCTCGTTAGTCCCAGTAATCTTCCTTGAGGGTTGTGATGCTATTTGGTTATCTAATGTAGTAGGTTATTCTCAATTATTTTATTGGCATACCCCCCTGTTTCCAGTCACATCCCAAAGTGGCGATCAGGGTTGGCTGAGAGGGGCGATGTGAAGGGTAGGATAATTGGGTTGTTTCTTTGTGAGGATTTTTGGAGCTCAGGTATTGGTCCAGTTGTTGGTATATTTAAAAAAGAATAATTTCCATTTTCTTTTTGTTGAGCAATGCGTTGCTCGCAATGGAATGCTTTTATAAAGTATTTTCCAACTGCAGGGCATCTTTGTTACTAGCTACGCCTGCCATGCAATCATCCATAAAGGCTAGTATCTTGACTGTTGGTCAGCCTTGTGCTGTGATGCCTTTAAGGCGTGAGTCAACGACTCAAAGGGGCAGATCTATACCGAATTTATATAGCAGTGGGCTGAGGGGGCCCTCTACTTGAGCCCTCAGCGCGGTTTGATTGTGTTAGTCAGAAAGTCAGGACTGCAGAATGCCATGGATGCGAGCTCTGCTTGGAGCATTGCACAGTCTATGAATCTGGGTGTGAGTTTGAATGCGCTTAGGCATTCCTTCAGGCATGGCCAGCTAACGCGGTCGTATGCCTTCTCCTGTTTTGGGAATACTAGGTCTCCAGTTGCTCTGGACTGACAGATGTTGGCGACGGAGCTTATATTGGTCCAGACATATCTCCTTGGTATAAACCCAAACTGGTTGGAGACAGAATTTTAGAGGCTGTTTCGCTTAGTCTGGTGGCTAAATTTTTTAGTTAGAAGTTTTGTATCTGTGTTAGAAAGTGCAATTGGACGCCAATTGGCCAGTTCCAGTTTGTCGCCCTTTTTAAATAGGGTTATGACATAGCAGTTCTGCCCACCTGGTAGGAGGTGGGTCTCCAGCAATAACTTATTCTTTGATGAAAAGAGGAGGGGAAAAATTTGTTTGAAATGTTTTTTTTGTAGAATTTTGTAGTGTATCTCATCAGGTCCTTGCACTTCCTACGTGGTGCACCACGGACTGTGTCATATAGATCCTCCTGTGTGATTAAATTCAACATGTTATAGTCTGGCAGTGCACTTTGAATTCTGACATTGTGTATAAATCTTTTATTTTTGGGGGGATCAGTTGGAGTGTCACAGTATGGTTTAGTGTAGTAGCGTTGTACTTTTGCCTTGACCTCCGCTGGGTTGGTTGCCACGGTGCTGTCACCTTTTCTGACCTTGTACATTCAGGCTGGTTGCCGCGAAGTGAAATTGGCAGAAAAAGTATGTCCATCAGGTTTCGACTTCCTTTATGAACTTACCTTTTTTTCAAAGCTTTGATTCTGTGCTGGTGTTTTTAGATGAAGGTGTTTAGGTGGGTGGATTTTTCCGCCCATTTACGCCCCCAATTGGGGCTGTAGCCAGACTTTGGGGTGTTGAGTTCAAGGTGGTCCAGTTCTGCCAAAGTGCATCTGATTTTTGCATTGTCAGCGGTGTACTTAAAATGAGATGAGATGGCAGTTTTTATTTATAAATCTGAATTTGGCTTAAGCCCAGTTTGCAATGGGATTAGCTCAAATGGATTTGCAGATGTGCGGTTCACATTCTGATTTTCAACCTAGTCAGATAGTTTGTTTAATTTTATGTTCTCTGGGTGCATTTTCCTCCAGTTAGATGCCTGTGCGGGAGTGAAGGTTGGCAAAAGCTGCACCAAAATGAGTTGTTGGTTGGAGAAGTTTATCTTTTTGGTCAAGGAGTTGTAGATGATCAAATGGTGGGATTCTGGGGCAAGAATGAGGTCGATACAGCTAATTGAGATGAGCTTTTCCTTGTGTAAATTGTGGCGCGTCATGTGGGTGAGGAGTGGTGACCTGGGGGGAGGGTATCATGTAAGCTTAGGGACGCTTCATTGCATTAAATTCAATGTGTCACAGGGGGTATCCAATGGGTTTAGCCCATTGGTCTGTATTAAAGTCAGCCCAGAAGTTAAAGTCTCCCTGCATATAGTATCTGGTTGTAGTGCAATTGTTGGGATGGTCTTGAGGAATTTCTTCCTCTTGGCTGTGGTGCACAGTGTGTAGATGCATGCTATAAAGGACGTGTTATCCTGGCATGAGATTATTGCTACCAGGACGCAGCCATGAAGATAGGAGATTGAGTTTATAATTTTTAATTTTTTATGATTATGGATGACCACCCCACAGTGGGACTTCCATAATGATTGGGTTGGTGAGACCCTGGCTGACCAGGATCCCTCTTCCCCCTGCAGACAGTGGATTTCTGGGATGGCCAAGGTATATACAGGATGTTTCTTAAGGAAGTCCAGATTTTCTACTTGGGATGATTGCGCCCTGTCTCCCGCAATGCTTAATGTCCCTGTCGGGATTTTAACCAGATGGATTCTTCCAATAGTATCTGAATTAGGGGTTTTGGTTATTGGGCGTAATTGCCAGATAATCACCTAGTTCAATACTATTTGATGTTATATATTTGATTGAGTTTAGGTTTGACAGAATCTGCATTTGCTACCAAAATGTCATCCAAAGATCGTTGTGGGAGTTTCCAGCGGAGTTTCCAGCGGAAACAAATGAAACTGTTATGAATTGTCCAAAAATGGTTCCGCTGACTAATTTGGAGCGCCGGCAAACTCATGCTGAGGATGCTCAAAGTCCTATTTACTTAAGAATTTATATACAGTAAACCAGCGATTTATACTGAGGATGGATTGACTTAAATTAATATTTGGTGATCATATGAGCAGATCTAGAGGGAATCGCTATGAAGTATGAGTTAACAAGTTTCCTATCTGATAGAGTTGTGGCATCAAGAGGCTGGTGGGGTTTCTGGTAGTTGATTGGCCAAAGAGTACTTGTGCGCAGTAGCCCTGAAAGTAATATAAAGAGTCGTTCATTACCTTCTAATAAACATCTCTCGTTTGCCAATCTTTCCTGTTTGTTTTAAGTAGCTTAGTGAAACTAGAGTGGGGAAGTTGGGATAGGAGATCCCCAAATAGGCGAGGGTTATCATGCCTGGAGTGGCTGGCGCTGCCAGCTCCCATACCTCCTCTCTATGAGGAACCAACGGGAACCTGGCCAGCTGGCTACCAGCTGATGAGCTGCATAGCCACCAACTATAGAGGGGTGCAGCGTGAAAGGTGCCATAGCTGCCCAGGAAGGGGAATGGAATCTCTGGGGCATGACCAGATGGGTTGGTGAAGGGTCACAAGTGTGGGGAAGCGCAGAAGTGCCTGAGCTGCCCAGGAAGGGGGCAGGACTTTCTGGGGCACATGATGAGGATGCCTGAGGCTAAAAGCGAAGCCGTTGGTGGTTAGTTGGTAGATTGGACGCAGGGCTTATAGGGGTTGGTACGCCAATTAAGGCAAAACAGCAAAGGGCCACCAGTCTTCATACTGGTTGGCCTAGCAGACTAGCGGAGCTCAGGGTCAATTTCGCAACAGTGGTGATCACTAAAGGGGGTTTCTCTAGTGGGCTGCTTGTTTAGTTGGAGGTTTTGTTATGGAGTGGCTTTTGCCACTGGTTAAGACCAGCGCTCCTTTGTGAGGGCTCTGGGAGGACTTGACCCACCATCAGAGTGGGTCACACTGAAGGATATCATCTGGTTAAGTGGAGGCAATGTTGGGATTTTACCTAGAAAAATCCTTCTGATAGTATCCAAATTAGGGGTTTTGGTTAGTTGGGCGTAATTACCGGCTAATAGCCTAGCTCTATACTATTTAATGTTATATTTGATTGAGTTTAGGCTTGACGGAAGCTGCATTTGCTACCAAAATGCCATCTGAAGATCATTGTGGGAGTTTCCAGCAGAAAGCTAATAAATTGTTACGAATCATCCAAAATGGTTCTGATTTCTAATTTGGAGGCCCGCAACTCATGCTGAGGATGCTCAAAGTCTTAATTATATACAAATTTATATACGATTGACCAGCGACTTTTGCTGAGGATGAATTGACCTAATATTAATAATTCAGTGATCAGATGAGCAGATCTGGAAAGAATTACTATGAGTATGAATGAATAGAGTTTACGATCTGATAGAGGTTAGGAATCAAGAGGCTGATAGGGTTTCTGATAGTTAATTGGCCAAAGAGTACTTGGGCGCAGTAGCCCTGAAAGTAGTACAAAGAGTCGTTCATTCCCTCCTAATAAACATCTCTCGTTTGCCCATCTTTCCTGTTTGTTTGAAATAGCTTAGTGAAACTAGAGTGGGGAAGTTGGGATAGGAGAAATTCAATAGGCGCGGGTGATCATGCCTGGAGTGGCTGGCGCTGCCAGCTCCCATACCTCCTCTCTATGAGGAACCAGCGGGAACCTGGCCAGCTGGCTACCAGCGGATGAGCTGCATAGCCACCAACTATAGAGGGGTGCAGCGTGAAAGGTGCCATAGCTGCCCAGGAAGGGGAATGGAATCTCTGGGGCATGACCAGATGGGTTGAAGGGTCGCGAGGGTGGTGCAGAGCAGAAGTGCCCGAGCCACTCAGGAAGGGGAAAGAACTTTCTGGGGCACATACTGAGGATGCCTGGGGCTAAAGGCGAAGCTGTTGGTGGTTAGTTGGTAGGTTGGACGCAGGAATTATAGGGGTTGGTACGCCAATGAAAGTAAAACAAAGGGCCACCAGTCTTATAACGGTTGGTTTGGCACACTAGCGGATACCAGGGTCAATTTCATGACAGTCCCTATGGAATCTGAGGTGCCTACGGTGCCTTGGGAGTGGTTGAGAGGGCCAATCAGCTCTATCCCTTCATAACATTTATGATATTGGCTCTGGGTGACTGGACTTGTCCCACCCATTCGGTTGTTTGATCCCTTACCTTTGCCAATTTCGCGCAGGACTTACCATTGAGTGTTTGAGTTGGTCTCTTCCACTTGTGTCTCATGATGACTTGATGTGGTGTGCTGGTTGCTATCCGTTGTTGCAGGGTTTGCACCTGTGTGTGTCCCACCTGTTCACCAATAGCGGAGCTGAATTGTCCATCTAGGTTCATTCAATTGGTGTCACATGGTATTTAAGTCAAATTATCAAGAACTTCTTTGCCTTGGGTTTTCTGATCTGAACAGTTGTCTTGAGTAATTTCCTTCATGTCTTCATGGATTTGACTGGGGTGATGGAGGAGGCCTTAAGCATTGCTGTTATGGAAGTAGCCCGTTTGTGAGTCTTCTGTGACATTTTGCACATTTTGGGTGAGACTGGGTCTATAAGAATGTACTGCTCATCCTCTCTCCAGAGGAAGGCATGGTTAGTGTCAATGATTTTGGCGAAGTCTTTGATGTTTTCATCCATGGTATCATCACAGATGTCAGAGAACATTAGGCCCTCCTTCACGGGAAACTGTGCACCATGTACCCCAAGGCGCTGCAGTGATTGCAAATTGGCAGTGCGCTTTCCAGTGTGACTAAGAACACATTTGAGACACCCCCATCTGAGAGGTAATACACTTCTGTGCACATGATCTTTTGAGGTCTCAGCCACCTCAGGGAGCAAGTCAATCATACTATTACCTTACCTGTGCACAGGTTGCATTAGGTGTAACCGCTGCAGTTTAAATTTTTAATATCGCTATATCTGGAAAGTCCATCTAAGAGCTCCTTCTCAATTACTTTTCATGGGAGGTTGGTTGGGAGTGAGTCAAAAGAGATAAATAAAGCTTTTGCTTTGTTTCATCTGGTGTACATGGTGCACACAATTCATTTGCCTTCTAGGAGGGCAATCTCAATGCAGGCTCTTGCAGAGGCATCTTCATCTTCCTCATTTTTCAAATCCCATGTCAATACAGCTGCAGAGATTGTATGAGTGGTTACATACACCGCGAGAGGAAACAGTGTGGCCTGTGCCTCGCCCACTTTCTCCCAAAAAGTTGGAGAATTGACCCCTAGGTAGAGTTAAAGTCCATGCTCTACCATTGAAAGGGGTTGAGAATAATGGATCTTGGGGTATTTGTTTTGTTGGGTTGTAAATTCCACAAACCAAGATGGTGTCTAGGTTTATGGTTTATTATATTTATTGGGGGAATTTGTAATTTCTTAGAAGCATTAATTCCCAGTCCCCCAGGGCGTTTCTAGACCTTTGGTGCACCATTCTGCTCATTGCCTGATATGACTTTTGCCTAGTTTAGATTTGCTTTATTAATGTCACCCATCTCTCCTGTGTAATTATCAAATTTACTATTTGAATTAAATCTTTGTACATAATGTAATTATTATGAGAAAGAAAAGCACTGTTGCTATATCTTATTTTTAAATAAACTTATTTAGGATCAAAATATAAGCGATTATTTAAAATTTTAGATCAATAAATCCATAATTGATGTCTTCATTACTTAAATTTTAGATAATTAACATACTGGGTTTATTTTGGAGGCAGGTGGATACGCGTCAGCAGTAATGAAGTGCCATATACTGGACAACGTGACGAAACGAATCGCCTCTCTCAGAGCCCACCCTAAAACCCTCACTGGCAGGGTTGTTCTTGCCAACTCTATGCTCCTATCCAAGTCTGGTTTGGAGCTCACGCCATCCCCTTCTCCCCAAGATTCTTCAAATCCCTGTATGCTTTGCTACAAGGTTGGCTTTGGTCAGGCCGCCCTCCACCAGTACAGCTAGAGGTCATGTTTGGCCCTCATCATCATGGTGGCATGGGCCTACTTGACTTCAAAGCCCATGCCGCCAAGATCCTGAACACCTGGATTGCGGCCGTCACTGCTCCTACACTCCCATCCCAACACTGGTCCCGCGCGGCCCACTCCAACTTCTCCCGAGCCTTGGGCCTCAACAATCCATCAAACCCCACTCCCTGATGAAATGCCTCGCATCACACACATCAGCCACAGGTCCTCACGGGACCAAAACCCACTACAAACGAATCCTACTCTCCATGCGAAGTGCAGAGTGGAGAATTCGTATTAGTGGACATACAACCTGAAGAGGCCGCCCCTCTCCTCAGTTCACACAAGAGGTACAGGGGCTACCCATCCATGATGGCGTGATCCCCATTCGACCCCAAGTCCTTTCCAGGGTGGACTACCTAGACATGATGGACATCCCTTATTCCACTGAGACCCAAAAGACTATCTGGAAATATGCACACCATCCTCTGTTGCAGCCTCAAGTCCGCTCCCATGTGTGGCGCTGCCTGAGGCGGGTGTATCATACAGCTGAGCGCTCTAATGCTTTACACTCATCCTGTGTCGTGTGTGGCCAGTAAGGAACGCTGTTTCACCGCCTGGAGAAGTGCCCCACCTCTAAAGTAATATGGCGCGAAGTCCAACGTCTGCTAGGCCAGGACAAACATATCCCTTCAGTCTGTCAAGAGATATGTTTGCTTCATCAATGGCCTCCCCCCTCCCACCCTCCCTTCGTGCTCTGGTGGTTGCAATCGTCATGTGGACTATCCACACGATTGTCTTGGATGCCATCGCTGGATCCATCCCCACCCTCCCTGAAGCTGTCCACAGATTCTGGTCTCATTTGGTGGATCACTTTCAAGCGTGGATGTTTGGATATCTCCCACCACGTCGCCGACAGCTGGTCTCCTCCTGGTTCCCAGTCTTAGTCATAAAATCAGACCCCTTCCTCCACACGTGCTCAATAGTGGCTACGCCCCCTACACACGTTCCCTCCCCCTTCCCATAAGTGGCGTTCCCGCTGGCAACAAGAGATAGCATCGCTTCTCTGGGGTGCCTCCCCTGGTACTAAGTTTTGTCTCGTCTGAGTCATATTCAGAAGTGTCCATCCCATGGTCGGCCTTCCCCACAATAAATTTAAAATTTAAAACATACTGTATTTATTATAAAGATATATAGCCCTGATATTGCTTACCCCTTATAAAGTTTTATAATCTTAATAGAATCTGATATAATTTCACAGTTTTTAAGTAAAATTAGTTGCTACCAATAAAATGCAAAAATTGAATCTAGTTTGTTTTAGTTACTGAAAGTCTTTACTTGGTATAAGTTTTTCTAACAATTCTTAATACCTTCAAATTAGTTAAGAATTTGTAAAAAGAGAACTCTCAATTGCAATTTAGGAATACTTATTTGCATTTAGGAGCAAACCCAGATGTTGTTTGGCATCTATGATATCTGACTTTATAAAAAAGTTAAAAAAATTCTTACTTTTTTGCTAATTAAATAACCTGGGTTATAATTGACCATGCCTGCTTCTTAATACTTTATCACATAAATATATGATCAATTTTTGGTATTTTTAAGTAATCAAAGCGGGTTGACATTGGGACAAATATACCATACTGAGATTTTTACAGCCATTACAGGTTTCAAAAATATGTTGACAAACCCTGTACTAGAGTGGAAGCAGGAATTACCCGGCCAGGCTAACCACTCATTAAGTTTTAGTATTTTTACATTAGATAATTAGCTTCATGTTACTCAAAACATTTGTTGCTTCTCCTTATTCAATATAAGTTATGTAAATCACAGGTTTTACTATTCATATCCCAAAAATATTATAAAGTTCTGAAATTGCTTCACCTTTTTCTCCTTCTTCCCCACGCTGCTGACGCTTCAACACCCCTTTTGTCTGCCTTTGCCCACCATCTGAAGCTGTCAACAGACGAAAATCCCCAACCCCTTCTTCCTCTTCTAGATTGGTTGCTTAAGCTAATGCCACAACACCATTCTAGGAAACTTTTTAATTTATAGAAAATACCTTTATATATTACATCATAAATAAAGTTGTGTGGAGGGCCCCCCTCTTGGGTTGTGCACCACTAGTACTAAAAAACATAAATTCTGCAGTTTTTGCTATCTTAACTTTTTTGCCTTCCAGATATTGAAATTCCATCAATTTTGACTTCTAGTGCTATTGGTATAGATCAAAGCTAAAATATATAACAGAGGGCTCATTAGGTTCTTTGGAACTTTCTCTTTTCTAAATATCTGCTTAATTAAAAACTAGTGCCCATAATTTAACATGATTTCTGATTTTTTCGAAATAGACCACTTAGGATCTTTGAGTTAGTAAAAAATATGAAGACATAGTAATTTCTATCTCCAGAGTACTAATCAAATGCCTTGCATTGTGCTAGATTCTGGGCTAGGTTTGTGCTTGCTGGTGCTAATTTTCCCCAGAGTTTAATATTATTTTAGGTGGAATTTAATTGCTACTGCTGAAATAATTAAAGGGTTTTTTCACCGCTAGTTGTAATAAAAATAATTGAGAGTAGATATTAAAAAGTTATATTTTATGGTTTTTTATTAGTAATCACGAGGGTAAGAAAAGAGAACCCTCTTTAAAAGTTGATATTTAGTATTTAAGATCTTAAAAAATGGAAGTTTGGATTACTTAGTAGAGTATAAATTAAAAAATTTGAGATTCAGGCTATTGGATCAGTTGAGACTCGCCTTGCTTCAATGAGAGGGTAGATGTGGAAGTGACAACTGGGAAGATGAACCCATGAGAAAAAGTTATATTTATTACAATCAGATTGCGGGAAAATTTTTCACCTTGCTGGACCCCTCTGACCCTATAATAGGGCTAGTCTCCGATATGTAGATTGTACTGAATTAGTTGTGGCCTGAGGGAGAAGCCTCCGATAGGCTCTCAAATTTAACACATAATTGGCGCAATTTAACTACCTGACTTTGGGGTATTGGGCCGAGTATTATTACTAAATTTATTGCCTCAATTCAAAGGATATCATCAAGAATTGGCCAGGGTCTTTTGGCCAATTTTTTCCTCATTTTCTCCTTATTTTGAACTGAAACACTCTTATTACATAATTGGACTTGTATTTGTCTGACATCACCCCTTTCAGGAGTGTTAGGGGGAGAATAAGGGCGCAGTAAACGTCCATGTATTCTGTTTATGGTGATACTGGTAGCCAAAGATTTTATAGAAATCTCGTCACCTCACTTGTAAGTGACAGTGAAGGGACCCTCCCAAATAGATCTAAGATTGCCACTTTTGGGTGTGATGCGGTTATTGTAGTACAGGACCAGTTCAGACACTTTAGATGAAGTAGGAATGCCCGACTCATTAGCTATTTGTCCCTCTTTGTAATCATTTTACCTAAGTACGTCATAGCTCAGATCAAAGCTGAATGTTACTTTGAGTCAAGCTTCCCGTGGATTTTTAAGGCTCCTCAACTTTAGAGGAGAAAACAACTTTAGCTATAAGGACGGGTATCCCTGGTTCCCGCCCTTGAACATGTAATGAAGACATTTTCAGGATCCAGTTATAGCTAATCTGGTATGCCATAAGAGAACCGGGTAGGAATTGATTCTAGTGAAGTGGATCAGAGGAGGCCATTTTATGCAGGATGAAATCAATGTTCCATTTGCTCTCTCCACAGTTGCATTGGTAAAAGGATTATATGGGGCTGAGAATAATTATTGGGCCCTCATAAACGTAGCCAGGATCTTGACTACTCTGGAGGTGAAGTTTCTACCATTATCACTGAGTAGGACTTAAGACAGCTATGGCGAGTGAAAATACTTTGATATAGGAAAGTTGCGGTGGCCTTGGCCAATTTTTCAGAGAGAGCCAAGGCTTTAACCCACTTATCAAAAGTGGTCAATGCCTACTAGGAGAAAATTTGTTTCCATTGGTAGTCTGGGGGAAGGGGCCTAATACGTCTAGGCTGATGATGTGGAATGGTTGTTGAGGGGAATTTGGTTTAAATTGGTATTTAGTATTAGAACTAGATTTTTTCTTACATGTGAGGCAGACATCTAAGACTTCAACAACAGTTTCCATGATTCCTTCCAAATAGTATATCACATTAATCCACTCATATGTTTTCTTCACTACCCATGACCTAGAGTAGAGTGAGCCTCCAGGATAATAGGTACACGTTCTGAAGGACGTAGATAAGGAAGTTACTTTGCCCCCACCTGCTTATATAACTTTTGCTCTCCACCTTAGTGTTGCAGGTGTGTCGTGCTAGCATTTTATTGAAAGGGTCATTTTCATCATTTAGACCTTGGGTCATAAGAATATTATGTAATCTTTTCGCTTTAATGTTGTCCAGATAATGATAGTCAGCCATGTCAAACAATCCACATTCATATGACGCGTCCCAGCTCAGTGCTCAATATTCATGTCATAATGTTGAAATTGGAGTGTCCAACGGGACAACCATCCTGTGGGATCCAATATCTTTTGTAGCCATTTGAGAAGCGTGGTTAGTACCCACAGTAAAGGTAGTGCCATATAGGAAAGGGCGGTAATGTTTATCAGCTAGTATACACCCAGGCACTCCTTCTTAGTAACACTGTAGTTACGTTCAGCTTTTGACAACATCTTGCTGAAGTAGGAGACTGGATGATCTACGCCATTACTGTACAATCGGGCCAAGATGGCTCCAACGGTATAGTCTGAGGTTTCGGTGAAAAATATGAAGGGTTTCCCATAGTTGGAGTGGTGTAGGATAGGACGTTGCTGTAGCAAATTCTTTAGCGTTTCAAATGCGGCTAATTGTTCTGTACCCTAATAAAAAGGGTGTTTTTAGCCAATAGCAAAACGAGAGGCTCACTTAGATGGGCTAACTTGGGGATGAACAGATGGTAATATCCCATCATGCCCAGAAATGCCTGAATGTCCTGGAGGTTCTTTTAGGAAAGCATATTACAGATAGCTTTGACCTTAACTTGTAAAGGCTGGATCTATTCTTAGGGAGTAGCATGTCCAAGGAAATCTAGCTTCTTTTGGAAGAAGGTGCATTTTGATGGTTTCAACTTGATGTTTGAAGCTCGCAGGCGTTTAAATAACTCTTTTATATGAGCAAGATGATTGGAGAACGTTGCAGAAAAAACAGTGATGTCATTAATATAGACAATCACACAGATTAGCTTGAGGTCATGCATAATGTGATCCTCTGCATGTTGGAAGTATGCCGGCACATTTCACAGCCCTTGTGGAAAGGTAGGCTGAAATAAGTCTTCAATATAAATGAGAGCACATTTCTTCTGGTCTTGTGGAGAAAGAACCATTTTGCTAATATCTGCTGGCCAAATTCATGGCTGAGAAGATTTTTGAGCTGGAGAGTTGTTCAAGGGCATCAGCTATGCGAGGGATAGAATAGCTGTCTTTTTTAGTGAGGTTGATTAGTTTACATTAGTCCACACTACCCAATGACCTCCATTCTTCTTTTTGATCAGCAAGAGAGGAAACACCCAAGGGCTTTGGGACGGTACTAACAACCCAAAGTCTAATAACTTCTTGAGTTTAACCCTCATTTGCTGCTTTTCAACCTTGGACTTATGGTAAGGTTTATATCAAATAGGCTGGGCATAACCAACATCAATTGATTAGATTTACCTCTTCATTGGCCATAATCCGTGCCAGTCTGGAAGAAAAATCACTATATGTATTCAATAGAGAATGAACTTGTTTAAGCTCATCCAGGGTTATTCATATTATATAGGACGTTAGGAGGAGTAAACACCATCTGGTCAGTGGGTAAACCCATATCCAACATTAAACCAATATAGTGGAAACTGTTAATCTCAATAAGGGGAATTATCATACCGCTCCCTATCTCTTGATGTTTTTTGACAGTGATGGGTTTATTAGTAAGATTCCCCAAAAATGAAAAAATGGGTCTTTGATAGGTGAGGTTTAATATATTTAGAAACACCCAGGGATCTAAGGAGCTTACTCCATCATTCTTGTTATGTACAGCAGACAGGCTTGGGGAATCTGTAGAATGATGTTGGAAACGACCACCCGTTGTTCACCAGCCTTTTTTACTGTTCCTCTGAATCATAAATGGGAATTCCCTATGAAGCATCCACCAAATTAGGCAACTTCTTTGTGTTACGTCCAGAGGTGGTGTAGAATAAAGGTAAAGCAGAGGAAGAGTATTCACTAAGTAGGAGTATTCTTTTTAATAGGTTCTTTTTTTAGTACTAGATGGTCCCAAGCTGAGGGGTGGATTAATCGATGCTTATTAAATTATGCTGGGCTAATAGTCTGAGGCGAGGGAAGGGAAGAGGGGAGGCATCGAGAAAGGGAGGGGGGTTTGCGCACCAGAACCATGCTGCAGTGACAATTGAGCGGGGGAGGGTTAACGACATAGTGCAGACCTTCAGGGTCATCTCAAAGTGTACCTGAAAGTGGGTTATCATGTGTTGAAGGATCCACACCTGCTGGTCAAAGGCAGCACGAAGGAAGGAGTTATGGATGGTCCAGATGACTGTGGCATAGGCGAGGACACGGAGGGGTTGTGGCAACCAGGCAACGTCTGCTCGAACATGAGGTCTTGCACAGGGTGTCCAGACCAGGGCTGAGCATGGAGGAGCGCGCGGGCCTTCGGCTATAATGCGGCGACACCTGGACAGGTGAAAAAAAGATGGAGGTGGGAGTCAATAGGCTCCAGACAGCGGGGGAAGCTTCGGTGCTGGAAGGTAGGGACAGTCCATTCCCCTGTCCTGTATGAACAGTAAAGCACCCTCCATAAGGTGTTGGACACCTTTGCTGACAGTATGGGGTGATAGACGTCCTTCCACAATTCCTTGAGATCGAATCTCATGGAGGGAGGGAGGAGCTCAAGGAGTCTTGGGCTGATGAGAGGACGATCTTGGGGGTTGAGGCGAGTTGTATCAACTTGTCCATTATGCACAATTGCATGGCGACGGGGGCTGAGGCCAGGGCCTTCCCTTCTGTACGGGAAGGCATGGTGGATCCGCGCGCCTACTCGTTTCAGGGCAAGGAGAGCCTGGTTCCAGTAAGGATGAGGATGGTTTCAGGCGATAGCCTGGGTGGTTTGTGAGCCACTCCCCTAATGAGGTCAGAGATGCTCTAGGAAGACCCAGAGCTGCTGACACTGACTGGCGGAGGGCGGGCGCCCATTGGGGCATGGGGGTCGCGTCCCAGCAGACAATCGGCCATAGGAACTTCAGGAAGATTGTGGTGGCGTGGGATCGCGTGTCCAGAAGCCCTAGGCCCCCTTCATTGCAGGGTCGGGCTAATGGTCGAGAGGGCCATTGGTGGATGGTTTGAACCCCAGATCCAACAGCGGAGGAGTACATTGAGCCGCGTATAAAAGGCATCTGTGAATGGGCAGACGTGCGCTAGGAACCAGAATTTGAAGAGGAGGAACACATTGGCCATCAGAGCTCGACCCTGGGGGGTGATGTGCCGCCGTTTCCATCTGGCAATCCTGGAGTTATTTTCTGCGAGGAGCAAGTCCTCATTGTATTTTAGCGCAACTCCTTGTTGGTTGGTGAGAACGCCCAGGTGACGGAAAGTACCGCGCACAGGTTCAATACCAAATGGTGGGGGGAAAGTGGGGGTGCCGACCTGTACAACTGTTGTCTTGGAGGTGTTGACCATGGCGTTGGACGCCTTGGTGTACCTCTCAATGGTCACAGCAGCGAGGGCAACATCCCCAGGGCAGCCAAATGCAATGGCGGTGTCATCTGCAAATGCCATGGTGCGTGTGGGGGCTTTACCTGGGACCAGAATCCCTGTTAGCTTGTCCTGTAAGGAGGCCAAGAGGGGGTCAAGGGTGATGTTAAAAAGGATAGGGCTCAGGGGGTCCCCATGCCGGAGACCTTGTCTAACTGGTACTGCCACTGTAAAACCCATTGGCGCCAGGACTCTGGTGTGGAGCTGGTCATAGAGCGCTGATATCCAGCGCCTAGCTGCGGGGGGGGAGATGGAAGCAGGCCAGGGAAGCATCAATATACATCCAGGCCACCTGATCATATGCTTTCTCTATATCCAGGAGAGCCACAAAGCCATTTACCTTATGAGAGTTAGCAATCAAAGTCACGTGAAGGACATTATAGCTATCCCATAACTACCTCCCCGAAATAAAACCGTGCTGGGATGTGGAAAGCGAGGCGACACCCAATTGGTTATGCGGTTGGCCAGAAGCTTTGTGAAGAGCTTGTGGTCTGTGTTGATCAACGCTATGGGGCGCCAGTTCGCCAGGTTCTCATGGTCTGACTTCTTGTGAATGAGGGTCGTTATTGAGCCTCTGGAGTCAGGGAGAACCTCGCCATTCACCAAGAGTGCAGCGAAGAGGTCACGGAGGGTTCTGGCTATTACCGCAGGTTTCAGAAGGTAGACCTCGAAGGGTATTCCATCTGGGCCTGGGGCTTTAAGTCCGTGGGGATTTCAGAAGGGTTTCCATCACCTCCTGGATGGAAATAGGCGCCAGTAGAGCCTCATCAGCCCGTGGGTCAATGGGCGGCTCTGGAGCCCGCCACAGGAAGTCTTGGATGTCTGACGGGTCCACCTGGGTGGCTTGGAAGAGGCTGGAGTAGAAGCGGTGTAGTTCCTGCGTGATTTCCTCCTTATCCGAAGTGGTTGTAGTGCCAATCTTCAGTGCAGTAATATCCTGCGCTGTTGACCGGGCTTTCTGTTCCTGAAAGAAGAAGCGGGTGGGGCGTTTCTCATTAAGCATAGTAACGAGATGTTGTAATAGTTTGCTGACCGTTCTTCCTGAAGTGTGAGCTCCAAGCGGAGTGCTTCCTGCGCCGCTTCCCAGTCTTACAACCAACTGGGAGAGGGCGAAGGCTGGCAGTTTCTCTCCAGATGTCTGATTCTGGCTTCCGCCCTTTTGACTCTGGCGCGAGCTGCGGTCATCTGGGCTTTGGCAAAGTTGTAAGCAACGCGGGTGATGCCCTCCTTGGTCACCGCCCATCTAGCCTTGTGGTCAAGCAGGTGGGGTGGGGGGGAGGTGAGAGTCTCTCGGATGGTCATAGACAGCTTCTCCTTAGTGAAGGGGTTGTTGAGAAGAGCTGGGGCAGCCTTAGGCCAGAACATACGCGACCATCTAAGCGTGGTGGTGAGGACAACGGTGAGTGACCTATGATCACTCAGATGGTTGTCACGAGATGGGAGAGGAGACGCGGCCAATTAGCAGGGGGCCAATCAGTGTCATATCTATGCGTGACGCTGACTGGTAAGCTCCTCCATCATACTGGATCCTAGTCATGCAACTTAGTCCAGACGCGGAGGGTGGAAGCGCATCCATAAAGCCACTCAGGCGAAGGAAATCCTGGAGGCGACTTGATCCAGGGCGTTCCTTTGCTGCAGGGGTAAGAGTCACGGACGCGACTTATGGTTGTGTTGAAATCTCCCAAGAGGACTGTATTCTGTGGGAGATTGAGTTGGATGAGCTCTTCCAAGAGCCGGTTTTGCTCCTGACCTGCATTAGGCAGGTAGATGCTTGCAGCGAAGAAAGAGAAGTCAGGAGTGGTGAGTTTGGCCAGTATGAGGCGGCCACCTAGATATTGTGAAAAAGAATGAGTTTTAACCCGGGGATTCAAAACAATAAGGGCGGCATGGTTTGTCCAGAAGGAGTTGCCTCCAAAATGTTCATTCCATGCAGATTGTTCGTGGGGGAGGATATGGGGCTCTGGACAGCAGCGATGTCAATTTGTGCTGACCTGAAGTTTCGGAGGAGGCGGGCTCTCCGCTTAAAGTCCCGCAACCCATTTGCGTTGATGGATTGCAGGGCCAGGTGCTGCCATGGGGACTCATAGCTGTTCCCCTCCATGTCCTGGGGGTTGCCAGCGCTTAAACCTGCTGCTGTGAGGCGGCTAGTTTTGAGTCCTTTAGCTTGACTATTAGCTGCAATCCGTGAGGAGCGTCGAGGGTTCTGAGGGGAAGGAGAGGGTGGGGGGCGGAGGACCCAGTAAGCCAGCCTAGGATGCTGCCCCCGCTTCATTGCAGGGGAAGGACCTGAGGGTGCTCAACGGCGACCTCCGCGATGTTCCCATTTGATGAGTCTGAGTCCATATTCACTTCCTCCAACATTGCAAAGGAGCCGCGCGAAATGTACTGTGGGGTGGGGTAGGACTCTTTGAGGTGGCACTTCTACCGCAGGCTGCGGGTTGCCAGTCCATGCTGGTGGGCATAGCTCCATTGGGAGCTGAGGGTTTATGCGATAAATTGCTGGTGAAGGTTGGTGGGGGTGCCGCGGAACCCTGAGTGGGGGTGGCTGACGAGAGGCGCCCTGTGGGAGATGCTTTGCGCTTGGTGAGAGAGGGAGTTGACTCTGGAAAATTGGAGGGGGTGCCCACTGGAAGGGGGGCATGAGCGCGAAGGTATCCCATACCAATAATGGGGTTAGCTGTTTCAACTGCTAGGCGTAAGGCCTCAGGGGACAGGTCTTGAACGGGAACCCATTGTGTGGGTTGTGGAATTGCTGCTGCGGCCACGTGGGATTGTTTTTGGCCTGGTTTAGGCTCCTGGGTGGTGGCTAAGAGGGCTTGTTTTCAAGCTGTGCAGCCACTATACAGGTGTCCAAGGGCGTTACACCATGAACACCAGGGGCGCGCCTGATTAGGGTCGACAAAAAAGATCTCAGGGCATGCCCCAACTACCGCCACATGAGGAATAACCTCAATGTTGCGGGATACAGTGGGGGAGGGGATGAACGATGCCCTAGCAGTGCGAGATCTTTGAGTAGGAGAATAGTAAGAGGGGATGTTAAAGTCCACTGAAAGAACAGATCCAAACTTCATTAAACCATGATGGAGCGCCTGTTTAAGAGACTCATGTTCAACAGTCGTAGGTAGGTCTAAAAAGTAACCCATGAAATTTTCTCCAGGTGAGAGCATGTGTGGGAGATGCGAAGAGATCCACGCGGAATAATGACCTGGAGGGTGGCAGCATGGTCAGCAAGGGCAGCTTCAGTGAAGCCCACATCAACTTAGTGGCACTCCACTAATTCTCGGATGGTGGTGTTAATTGGGAATATCTCAGCAATCGCTGCAAAGTATGAGGAAGTAATCCTCCATATAGAATTCAACAGGGTTATGCCCATAATAAAGGCGAATCACGTGGGAGAGGGTTGAGCGAGGTAGAGCTTTTTGCGCTCTAGTTTTGGCCCAGTTCTTTATTAACATCAGCAATAAAAGCCACTTCACGGGGATCAGCTTTGGGTAGCGTTGGTGCCAGAGGTTTTTGCCACGCCCCAGTGGCTCCTTTGGTACGTTTGTGTTTGCTTTGGGCTGCAATCGCGGGTTGAATGTGAGCTGTTAGTTTGGACAAATTTTGCGGAGTTCCCCTGTTGCTGGAATATTACAGCAGTTGCTGGCGTCATATTGAATTGAGGGGCGGATTGTTGGGCCTCGCTAAATTGGGGAGGCCCATCCAGATTGGAATTAACTCCAGCCAATTGGGAGGAGGGCGATGTTTCATCACCATCCTAATCTATTTGAGTAAATTCAGCCCGAGTATTTGCTGTGATTTCGTGGGCAAAACTCACTGGCTGAATGGTGAATTGGTGATTTTCAGCATATGGAGATAAAGTGCCAACTTGAGTAGTACTGATAATGAGTTTAAATGGGACGGGTGAATTTGGAACTGGTGTGAAGTTACAAAGGCTGAACCATTTGAATCCCCATTGGGAAGAGTAGATTGTCCCAATTTGGTGCTTAGTGAACCAGAATATGCATCTAATCCAACCTTACATCTGAGGGTTTGGGGGCCAGGTAGCTGGGTATCGCCCTCATGGGGGGAGCCAGAAACACGGCGTCAGAAATATTAGATGGGGCTGAATTAGCTGACACAATCGGGGAGGTGAATGCCTGGATGGGCTGAGTTGCATTCAACTGAGCAGACGCCATTAAAACAGCGTGGGTGATGGCCTCCTTAGTTGGAGGGGGCCCAGCGGGTTGATGGGAGGTAGCACACGCAGAGCTGTTGGGCGTGCAGGTTGCAGAAGTGCGATCAGATGAACTGGCGCTAGTTGAAATAGCTCCAAGTTGGGGGATGGTGCCTGCTTTCACGGCCGCTGCTTGAGAGCGGGTGATTCTGGTTGACCCTGAGGTGGGTAACCGGGAGTTGCTTCATTTGGGGGTGGTGCTGGCTCGTTTGGCTGAGCCCGCGGGTTCTTTTGCGAGGTTTCCCGCCATATTTGCTAATAGTTTTCGTAAATCTCTTTAGTGGAGCTAAAATTTCAAGGCTGAATTGATTTTTGAAAAGTGATGCTTAGCAGAAAGAGATTTGTACAGTGTGCTCTTTTTATATTGTTAATAACGTCTTTACTTTTGTAACAAGGTTTTTAGTGTACATTTTGTCAATATTAATGCCTTCAAAAGTTTTGTGTTTTCGTGTATTTATAATTTTTGCACTTAGGCTTTGACGCCTTTGCATTTGTTTTAACATTGGTGCTATAAGGGTTGCTCTGTGGTTTGCTGCGAAATTAGGCTGAGGATTTTTGTTAGTAGATGGTTTATAACCTCTAGTTTTCAAGCAAGGAAATCCAACTGACTACCCTCACAGAGCTGCCATCAGTTAAATCAGCTGACAAAGGATGCAATATCTCATTTCTTCATTTCAGATGATATTTAGAGATAAGAGGTGGTGCCAATAACCTCTCTGACAAATCAAATGTTTATAAAGCCTTGAATGCGGTAATTAAGTCATTTTAAACTAGTATAATCTGGATAGTAGGGTAAATGTTGTAAATTTTAACAAAATTACTTTGTTCGATGGATCATGAATTATTGTTTTAAATTATTTGAGTTTAGCTTCCATTCTTTACCTAGATTTTTCAACATTATTGTTATTATTATTACTATATAAGTATCTTATCTGTGCTCCTCATTCACTAATTAGCTTCATTGATGATTAATAAATGTTGGTTTAGCTCTGAAATGTGCGCTCACATTTAATTTTGGGTTGAGCTATTTCAAAGTATAAGCCATTTTCAGACTATTGGGGATTGTCCATGATATTATGTTATATTCCAATCTACCTGCGTTCTATGCTGACAATGAAGAAATAATTTATAATATTTATTAGGTTGAATCATGTAGCGATCCAATGATGGTCAATTTATGGTTGCCAACATTTGATGATGAGATTTTCCTATATGTCTGTAACCCAACTTCAGGTGTGTTTATCTGATATTAATTGATAGGTGGGAATAGGTTTCCAATTGAAACCTTATTATAAATAACTAAATTACGATTTTTAGTAGCATATTTTTGCTTGCCACCTATTTTACTTTATGTTGACGATTATGCATAGTACTAAAAGGTAGGATTTGAAGATTCCTAAGGTATTACATCGATGAATCCCCCCTTGGGTTGGGACCATCTAGTACTAAAAAAAAAAGATTCCTGAGGTATAAGTCAGGCATGTGCATCTAGAACTTTTGTGTGCCTATCTTGTTTATTGCTGAAGCGGATAGACTCTTAATAATTATAAAATAAGACTTGAAGATTTAGGGAGAATTCAGTGTTACTGCTCCCCACCTAAGTTACTTGGAAATCCTGCCTGGATCAATAAGCTAGCTGTGTGGGATCCATAGGAGCTTGATGCTCGCAGATGCTATTCTGCCCTGGATTTCCACTGTAATTATGCAGGAGAAGGTTCGCTCTCTAATGCTGGATTGATTATTTTCAGGGGAATTGTTATATAACGTATATTAAAAATACTAATATTATAAATAAACCAAAGGGTCAATCTTTTTGTTTTATTAAATATCCGTGAGAGGATTAAAAGTGAACCCTATCAATATCTCAGTGCTTAGTATTTAATTGTTTCAAGGCTCAAAGTTCAGAGTAGGCTATGTATTTCCAAATTAGGGAATATAGGGATTCAACTTATTGAAGTTCTCAAGGCTCACATCGCTTAGATAAAATGGCCAATGAAAAGTCAGTTGTAGGTAGGATATATCTGTGAGGCAATGATCTTATATTTTTACCCAATCATTGGGTAAGAAAGTTATTTCACCTTTCAGAAACCCTCAACACTATATAAGGGCCTGTCTCAGTGGTGGAGGTTGGACTAAATTAGTTATAAGACAGGAAGGGCCACCAAATGTCTCCCTTGATTCCGCTGACAATCCAGAGAAACCCTGCTACCTAAACTCATGCTATTTGCCCAAGAAGTATTAATAAGCTATTATCCCTATTCAAGGGGTTCCACCACGAATTGTCCAGGGTCTTTTGGCCAATTGTATCACTATTTTAATCCAAAACGCTCTTCTCACAATAGTGGACTTGCAATTGCTGACATTACCTCATTCAAGAGATATAGGGGGTGAATAAAAGTGTAATAACTGGCTAAGAACCTGGTTGATGATAACTCCAGAAGCAAGGGATTCGATGGATATACTATACACCACTTATATGTGATTACAAACGGTCTCTCACAGATAGACCCAAGCTTTTAAATCCTGGAGTGATCCAATTGTGGTAATACAGCACCAAGTCTAATACTTGGAAGAATTGAAGTAGGACCAGCTCTCATTGGCAGCTTGATCTTCTTTAGTGGCAGCCTTTGACAAGTTAGTCTTAGCCTCAGACTGTAAATGGATAATGTGCCGGGCCAACTTTTTCATGGTTTGTTCAGGAAACCCTTTCAGAGAAGATATCTTTGGCTAATAAAGCTGGCACCCCAGGCTCTCGCTTATATAACACATATAAAGGGGACATTTTGGTAATATGATGGTAACTAATGAAATAGGCCATGAGTGCGCTGAGTAAGTAGAGACCCCAGTGGACAGGGTCTTAATTAGCAATTTTTCAGAGTATAGAGACCAGAGTTCCATTAACTCTTCCCATAGCACCATTTGTGGATGGGTTATAGGGGGTCAATAAGAGTTGTTGTGTTCTCACAAAGGTGGCAAGGAGCTTTACCACTCTGGAAGTGAGGTTTTACCATTGTCACAAAAGAAGACCTGGGGGAAGCCATGTCGCATAAAGATGTTTTGATGTAAGAAGGTTGCCATAATTTGGCATTCTGAAAGGGTAGAGCCACAGCTTTAACCCATTTGGTGAAATGATCAATTCTTAACCAAGATATAACAATTGTCTCCAGTAGCTTGAGGGAGAGGACCTTCCACATCCAAACTTATGGTGTGGAAGGGCTGTTGGGGTGTCATAGGTTGGTACTGATAATGGGTCAAGAAGCTGGATTATTTTTTAAAGGTTTGACAGGCATCCAGGACATCAGCTATGGACTCCATGATGCCCTCCCTATCATGGCCACATGACATCATAGTGGGGACCAACCCCAAGGATAAGCTGGGCGTCAGGAGGCCCAGAAGGTGAAGTTACAGGCCCTCCCTGATCTTAGGCATACCCTAGACCAACGCTGACTACGGATGAAATATGCCCAGGTTGGTACTAATGAGGTGCCAAATGCCCTGCCCCATATGTCGGCCAAGGCGTTGAAATGAACGGTTTACATAATGAAAGCAGATGGTTTGGTTCAGTTAGTTGAGAACCAGGTGTTAAAATCCGTTTCACTAATGAAACCACACGTTCAGGTCAAATCCAAATTCAATCAATTACATGAATGAAGTTAGTCTCAGCGTATTCTACCAATCTGGATGATAGTGTGTGCCTATTGGTGGGTCGTGCTTGGGTCCACTTATGCAAACCCCCTATTCCCCCATAAAAGTTTAAATATGTTTTCCCTGACCAACATTCCTTGTTGGTCAACTTCCCATTAAACAATTCCCCAATTTTAGCGTTTTTAATTAAGATTTTTCTAATGATCCTGTGCACTAACCTCTTTGAGGAGGTCTTGCACTCTGTTAACCTTTTCATTTTGGACACAATAAAATTATCAACTCGTGCACCATTGGTTCGCCCATGTACCCTCCAACCTGGGTCGTTTACCTCTTTTCTCCATGTGCACCATGACGTTTTTGGAAGAATACTTATTGTATTTCTTTTTTTGAGCTATTATTGCTCCAGCACCCCCTGTTGTTCGCTAGTAGTTTTAGTATTAACGGCTAGTTTCCTTGCATTGACTTTGTGCACCATGCACCACCACGCTAGAAACAGGAGAGTTATAGACACTCTCCTTACATTAGTCAATTACTCCATAAAATTATGTGCACAAACTTTTTCTGTGTGGGACTTTTCTGGAGTGGAAACGGTGGGCACCAGCTGAGGACCTCGGCTGTGGTCAGCTTCACCGCTGTTTTCCTTTTTTCCTGAACGTTGGATCAACTCAGCGTTTTTTTATGGTTGCCTTCAACTGGAAAGTATCCACCCTTCATGCTTACACCTGATGGATACGGATGCTTTGATGTCTGAAAGTTTTGATTCCCCAACTTTCCGCCAAAATAATCATTTTTATTCAAATAAACGTGTTTTCCTTTGACAGAGCATTAATACAATGCTAACAGAATTGGTGCAGATGAGCCTGAGGGTGTTGGCATTGGATAACGTCGGGCATTCAGTTGCAGTTATGGGAATAGGGTCATTCACGTCTGAAAACGCGTTTTATGACATAGACTATCCTAACCTTTATCAGTTTCTTAGCTTTTAAAGCTTGGATGAGAACCTTATTCCAGTATATCAAAAACCCCTGAGAGCCCTCGTTTGACCACTACCATGATCCAGGGCACTCAGGAAGCAGAGAAAGAACTTTTTGAAATATGATAAAGTATATGCACCTGCAGAAGTTATGGTGGGGCATGTGGCCTCAGTATCAAGAGTGGCCAACTATCCTTCCCCTTTTTTTTATTCCAAAAAAACTCTTATGAATTGCTTGAGCAGAGAAAGAATTTTTTGGTGAGGTGTTGTCATTGTCTACCATAAATAAAGACCATTCTGGGTATTTTCTACTGACTGCTACCATCTCCTCCCCTTTTAGAAAGATCACAACTACTATTTTGGTGTATTCTGGCGCCTCTGTAAACTTTATGGATCAGAATCTAGCCGACTACCTTGGTCTGAGTTACTTGCCCGGTGGTATGGCTAAGGGAGGGGAGTCCCAAGATAAATCCACTCTGAAGATAATTGGGACAGTGGACTATCAGGTTGGCAAGTACCACTTGACTGATCACTTCAGAGAGATCAATAACCTCCTGTTCCCTATTATTTTGGGTGTGGTGTGGTAGCGAAAGTTTGACGTTAGAACCAAACTGAAAGAGAATACCCTCTCCCTCACCGTGAAGAATGTTCACACCTTAGTTGTGCCTTTGTTGGAAGAGAACGCCCAGGGCGAATTTCCCCACTGGCCCCACCTTCCCCCTTCTAGCCTTGCCTAATTGCTGAAGCCCTCAGTGGAAGTTCCTATATCTTCTTGCTTGGAGGGTTTAGAATCCTCTTATGATGCAGAATCTTCTAACGCACTACCTTAGCACTCTGAGTTTGATTGTGACTTCAAGCTCACTGTGATCTGGTGCGTATATCTTCCCCCATTTACCCATTGACTGTTTGGGATGAAGAGGTATTGGATGTGTGGGTGAAGGACCAGTTAGCCAAAGATGAGAATTTTTAGCGTACCTCCCCTGTATTCTCTCCACTTCTCTTTGTTGAAAAGTCTGATGGTACTCTGCGCTCATGTGTGGACTATGGGAACCTTAACAACGTCACTGTACCAGGTTTACATCCCATCCCTTTTAGCTCTCAGATTGCGCGCTATGTGGAGAAGGCTAAGGCCTTTTCCATGCTGGATTGCCTCAATGCTTCAATCAGATATTTATTAAGAAGGGACAAGAGTGGCTAACCGCCTTCCATACCAGAAAAGGGAATTTCCAGTTTCAGGTCATGCCATTTGGGATTAGGAATGCCCCTACTATCTTTCAACATCTCATTGATGCAGAGTTGAGGGACTTGTTAGTGTATGCGCGGTTGCCTACATGGACGACATTCTTATTTTTTTCCCTAATCAGGAGTCCCATGAAGTGCACTTTTGCAAGTGTTGGAGAGGTTAAGAGCAGCCCGCCTCATGCTAAAGATTAGAAGGTACGAATTCTTCTTGTCCCAGATCACTTTTATGGGCAACGTCGTGTTTGACCAAGGACACATGATAACTCCAGACAAGGAGAAGGCGATTAATGAGTGGCTGAACCCTACTTCAGTAAAAGAATTGAGGAGCTTTCTTGGGATGTGTACGTTCCTCAAGAAGTTCACGTCAAATCTTTCTAGGGTGGCAGCGCCCTTGTATAGGGCTAGTGGTGCAAAAGTGCTTCAGTGGTCCCCCATTATGGAGGATGCTTTCCAAGCTGTGAAGTGTACTCTGTTGTCCACAAATATCCTCCACCTTATTGACGCTTCTAAAAGATTCATTGTGTTTACTGATGCCTCCTACTTCGCCATAGCGGCTGCCTTGTTACAAGTAGGCAAAGATGGGATATAACGTCCAGTGGGATTTTTCCCAGGAAGCTGTCTCTTCCTGAGTTGAATTATGCCGTTTACAGCAAGGAGCTACTAGCAGTGGCGGAGGCGCTGACATATTAGCGTCACCACTTGCATGGCTCTACTCAACCATTCCATGTACGTACAGATCACCGTGCCTTGCTGTACTACCGCGACCCTCATGACCTAACCCCACGGCAGACCCATTGGCATGAGACCCTTGCCCAATTTGCATTCACGTATGAGTTCACCAAGGGCAAGGATAATGGTTTGGCGGATGCTTTGAGCCGCAACCCTGCTTTAGCACCTGATCCCAAGGAGGTAGAAGTTCACAACACACAGGTGATGATTAATCTAGATAAAATTCTGTCGCAACTTCCCTCTCCCCTGGCCAACGAGCCAGCGCTTGCACCTCTGGAAAACGCGGAGGAATATAGTAAGTTCAGGAAGGTATTCCTTTTTCAGCTGCTAGCAGCCTAATATACTATGTTACTTGATAAGTGCAAATTGAATTAAGAGGATATCTCCAGGGTCTATCACGTGAAGGATAAGATGGTGTGGATTCAGGGGCGCCTATGGGTTCCTGCTGGCCCACTTCGCCTGGAAATCATCCAGGACAATCATGATGGACTCACCGTTGGTCATCCTGGTAAAACAAAGACATTGGAGTTAAACGATGCACGTACAATTGGAAGGGCTTGCCTGCTCAGGTGGGGAGGTATTGTAAGGAGTGCTTGATTTGCAACCAATTGAAGCCAAATCGTCAACCTTTAGTAAGGTTGTTGGTACAAGTCCATAAAGCTGAAGGGCCCTGGACTTCCATATCATTAGATTTCATTGTGGAACTACCCATCTCTGATGGTTACAATGCCATCATGGTGGTGATGGACAATTTCACAAAGTTCGCCCAATTCATTCCTTGAAAAATGACAATAACCGCGGCTTAGATGGACAGGCCCTTCGTCACGCATGTGTTTGCGTTCCCTGGAGTTCCCCAAGAGATTATCAGTGACTGGGGACCCCAATTTACCTCCGTCTTTTGGGAAGAGTTGTGTAAGACTCTTCAGATTCTCCCTTGCTATTCGACTGCCTATCACCCTTAATCAGAAGGGCAGACTGAACGAGTGAACCATTTCTTGAGCAGTTCCTGCAGTGTTACACCACCGCGGATCATTCAGATTGGGCTTCTCACCTTCCTAAGGCCCAATTTAGTTACAACAACACGTTGCATTCTTCAATTGTTTGTTCCCCTTTTTTTCGCCAGCCATGGCTTAAACCCCGCCTATAACATGGAGCCCAGCTGTGGGCCTAAGGTTGAAGCGGTGGTGGATTTTGCCAAGACAATCAAGAAGGTCCACCAGGGGGTTTCCATTATCTTGGAGGCAGCAATGCAAGTGTATAAGGAGAACGCTGATGGTAAACGCCGAGTGGTTCCTGATTACAAAGAAGGTGATCTCTTGATGCTTGATGCTTGTAAAATCAATATCAAGCAGCCATTTAAGAAGCTGGGACCAAAGAGGATTGGCCCCTACCGCGTTGTTAGATAGGTGGGAAGTTCCTCATACCAGCTAGTTCTCTCCCCTTCATTTCGGATCTTCTCTGTGTTTTTATGAGAGATAACTGACGTAGTTTGAGGGCCCCCACCAGAGACTCCTGAGGCCTATCTCGTAGATGGGGCGCCAGAGTGGGATGTGGAAGAAATAGTTTCCTCTAGCCGCGTTAAAAGAAGACTGGAGTATCTGGTATCCTGGAAGGGCTTTGATGCTGCAGAGAACAGTTGGGTTCCAGCGAGCAATTGTGTGCATGCCCAAGACTTGATTGAAGCCTTCCATAAACGTTTCCCCAGGCTGCTGGATCTCAACCCAAACCGACCATTGCCATCATGAAGCTAGCCCCTGCCCACAAGAGCTTTTCCCTTTTGCAAGCCCTGGAGGGGGGTTAAGCCCCGTTGGGAGGAGAGGGTAATGTCATTGTCACATGACATCATAGTGTGACCAACCCAAAGGATAAGCTGGGCGCCAGGAGGCCCAGAAGGTGAAGTTACAGGCCCTCCCTGACCTTAGGCATACCCTAGACTAACGCTGATTATGGGAAAAATATGCCCAGGTGGTAATAGTGGGGTGTTAATTGCCCATCCAGCTATGTCAGCCCAGTCATTGAAACTAATGGTTTCCAAAATGAATGCAGATGGATCAGTTTGGTTAGTTGAGGAACAGGGTTTTAAGACCCGTTCCATTTACAAAATGATGCATTTGGGTTGGATCCAACTTCAATCGATTACTCAAACGAAGTCAGTTTTAGCGTATTCTTCCAATTTGGATGGTAGTGTGTGCCTATTAGTGGGTCGGTGCATGAGTCCACTTATGCAAACCCATTATTCCCCATCAAAGTTAAATATGTTTTCCCGTTCAACATCCCTTGTTGGTCAACTTCCCATTAAACAATTCCCCAATTTTAGCATTTTTATTTATGATTTTTCTAATGATCCTGTGCGCAAACCTCTTTAAGGAGGTCTTTCCCTCTGTTAACCTTTCCATTTTGGACACAGTAAGATTATCACATTGTGAATAATTGGTTTTCCCATGTACCCTCCAACCTGGGTCGTTTACCCCTTCTCTCCATGTGCACCGTGAAGTTTTTGGAAGGGTACATATCGCTTTCCTTGCTTGAGTTATTATTGTTCCAGCACCCCCTGCTGGTCACTAGCTTTAGCATTAACGGCTAGTTTCCTTGTGTTGGCTTTGTGCACTCTGCACCACCACGCTGGAAATAGGAGAGTTATAGAAACTGGCTTTACACTCCCAGTAATAACGCTCTTAACCCACTCATATGTTTTTCAGACGCCCCATGGCCCATTATAGAGTAAGACTCTAAATCACAGGTACTCGCTCTTACAGCTGGAGATAGGGTAACCAGTTTGCCCATACTTTCTTGTACAATATTCCACTTTCCATTTTGGTGTTGTGGGAGTGCCGAGCTAGCATCTTCTGAACTGGTCCAT
The DNA here is from genome assembly GCA_022478985.1 of Massospora cicadina. Taxonomy (NCBI): domain Eukaryota; kingdom Fungi; phylum Entomophthoromycota; class Entomophthoromycetes; order Entomophthorales; family Entomophthoraceae; genus Massospora; species Massospora cicadina. Next base: position 35,098 of record JAKSZP010009413.1, on the reverse strand, counting down.
CTTCAACCCATGCGTCAGGAATCATGAGGAGCTCATGTAACCTCTCAGCTTTACAATTATCTAAATGAAGGGCAGGCAGCCGCGTCAACTCGTCTACATTCATATGATGAGTTACTGCTCGGTGCCAATGGTCATGTCATAGTGCTGGAGCTTCAGAGCCCAGCAAGCCAGCCATCCAATGGGGCCCTTTATATCTTGCAACCACATCATAGAGGCGTGGTCAGTAACCACTTTGAATGACGTCCCATATAGGAAGGGGCTGTAGTAAATGCTAGCGAGCAAGATAGACAGGCATTCCTTCTCAGTGATGAGATAGCTTCGTTCACCTTTGAGACATTTTGCTGAAGTAGGACATGGGTGATCAACACCATTGTCATCCAATTGAGCTAAGGTAAATACAACAGATAATTTGCATTATTGAATAACATGAAGGGCTTGCCATAGTCAAGGGTGATGGAAGATCAGCCGTAATTGCAATATCTCCTTCAAGGTCTCAAACATGGCTTTTTGTTCCGCACCCAATGGAATGGAGTGTTCTTAGCCAAGAGACGTATGAGGGGCACACTAAGCTGAGCAAAATTTTGGATGAATTGACGGTAAAACCCCATCATGTCCAATAATTCCTATATGTCGCAAAGTATTTTTGGCGCAGGCATTTTGGATATCGCTTCAAAATTGACCTAGAGGGTGAATCCGATCCTATGTAATGGCGTGTACCAGGAAATTTAATTTCCTCTGGAAAAATGTGCAATTGGAGGGCTTTAACTTGATTTTGGCCTCACATAGGCGCTGAAACGCTGCCTTCAGGTGAGCAAGATGTATATTAAAGGTCTTTGAACACTGTAATGTCAGTAAGATAAACGATGAAACCAATTAATTTCAGTTCCTGAAGGATATGGTCCATGACTTGCTGGAAAGTTGTGGAGAGGGGGCGTTGCATAACCCTTGAGGTAGCCAGGTAGGCTGGAAGAGACCTTCACTGCAAATACGAGCGCATTTTCTCCTGATCATGGGGAGAGAGGTCCATTTGCCAATAACAGCTAGCCAGGTCCACGGCGGAAAAGAAGTTAGAGCTGTAGAGTAGGGCTATGGCGTCATCAATGTGGGGATAGGATAGCTAACCATCTTTGTGAGGTTCAGTTTACAGTAGTCCAAAGCTACCCAATGACCTCCATTAATCCTCTTTATCATTAGAAGCGGGGATAACCAAGGGCTTTTGGATGGCACCAGCAACCCAGCGTCCAATAACTGTTTTAGCTCTATCCGCATCTGTAACTCCTCAACATTTGATTTGTGGTAGGGCTTAGATCGGATGGGATGATCATCCCAAACATCAATGGTATGCGTCCAGCCCTTCATGTGCCCTTAGTCAGTATCATAGCTAGAGAAGATATCACTATAGTACTTCAGTAAGGTGTGGACCTTGTTAAGCTCAGCGTGGGTTAGTTCAATGGAAATATAAAAAGTAGGCAGAGTGAATAGTGATTGGTCTGCGGGTAATCCCATACCTGCCATAGACCCAATACAGTGAACTTTCTGGATGTCCTCAATGGGTATCAGCAGGCCTCTTCCAATTTCCTGATGCTTTTATATGATCATGTCCTTAGGAGTGAGATTCCCCAACAGGTGATAAGAGGTCGCTGATAAGCTGAGTCTAACACCACTAGAAAGATTTTAGGATCAAGAGCTTAACTCTTTCAATGCGGATTAAGTGTAATAGACAGTTGTATTTGTTTTGTATGGTAATCTTTGTGTCAACTACCCTTTGTTCTCCCGTCTTAATTACTAACTTTTCAGACGCATAGAAAGGGATACCCTATAGAGCATCACTGATAAAGGCATCATTTTTTTATTTCTTCACACCGAAGTGTTTTGCATGGATAAGTCAGAGGAGGGGTATTCATCTGTGCAAGCGTACTCCTTTTTGTTAAGCTCATTGTTGGTCAGAATCAGATGGACATCGTAGTTAAGCAGGGAGAGATAGCCCTACTTCAAGTTAATTATACTTTCATATTTCATAATAAACTATGTACCAATGAGTTTATCATAGGTATTGTTAGACAAGGTCACCGTGGGAGCTGACAAAATGAGTTTCTGAAACTGAATTATCAAAGAACATTAGGCCCCAATAGCACATGTGTTGAAGGGACCAGCCACACCAAACTCTTGGGTGTAGTTGAGGTCAGGGGCTAGCTTATTCTTTTTGATAAGTTTTAGTATACAACATTCACTTGGGATCCAGTGTCAAGGTTATCTGTGACCCAAACTCCATTAATTACAACCCAAGACTTTTGTTAAAGTTCCACCCAAGTTGGGGGAAGGCTAGGACCTCCTTTAGCTGGAGAGTGGAAGCTAGTCTTTTGGTAATCTCAGAGCAATCCTACTGGATAGACTACAGGGTGTTCACACTCTGGGTGGATTGGATTAACAAGTCAATGAGCTGGTCGGCGTCACTAGCAGTGTCAATAACCTCTGGACCCCTCAGCACTTGATAAAGATAGTTTTGCGGGGTATCCTCGCCATATCCACACTCTCAGGGTTCAACCTGTTGGGTACCTCCACTTCACCTGGGGCTCCTAAAACATAATGACCTAAGTCTTCACAACTATTCAGATTCATCATCAGAGAGGTTATCGATGCATTTTAGGGAGCCCATAGGGTGTAAGATAGGTTCATGACTTCCCTTATAGCAGGATAGGTCCTGAGGTTTCTCCTCCACCTTATTAACTTTTGAGGAGGCGTTGGAATTGTCATGGCTTAAATTTGACCTTCAAAGTAGGGGGTTTGTGATGCCTCATGACTACAGGTTTCAGAATTGAGTTGGCTGGATGAGAGATCAAGGGAGATAGCATCGAGGAGATGATGCTTTAACTACGCCATCTTTGGGTGATCAGCGGCTGTGTGCTTTTGGGAAACAGGCAGTTTATCTTTTATGACCTGGCCATTTACCTCATTGTTGTTGGGGGCTAATGGCACCTAAGAGAGGGGTTTAAATAAGGAGCAGGCCTTAGAACAATCGGAGAGGCTCATTGGTTGATAAAAATGATCTTGGCGCAAGGCGGGGGAAGGGAGCGCTGCCTTATGACGATGATGCACTATGACTTACTAGCTTGAGAAACTCAGGGTGGCTGTATGGAAGAAGATCTGGTTTGAGCTGCACCGCATGTGCTTCGCTCAGATAGTAACTATCATAGGTGTCCCATAGGGATCATCATAGCCTCCTTTGGCGAGGCTATGGTTGAATAATCCTCATTGTCAGAACCTGGGGCTTGACCCAACACCTGAATTAGCATCAGCGTTATAAATATCTGCAACTTCCAGCAGTGCCTCCTTAATATCACGGATCGTCTGGAGGTGACATTTATTAGAGATAAGATGCTGGGCTATAGGAGCGTGGAAAGCTAACCCAGTTAGAATGGCCACAAGAGCATCATCAAGGGGAAGCACTTTCACAAGTAATAGTGGCTGAACTTCCCTATAGAACCGTCCAACAAAAAAGGAGATTATTTCTACCTTCTGCATTTCAAGGAGCATGAAGGCCTATTTCCTCCGAAATAAACTTTAAACTGAACAAAATTCTTCAACAAGGGCTCCTTCACCTCCTCCCATGTGCTGAGCGTGGCCATACTTGGAGCCATTATCTCTTAGGCCAGGCGACTCAAGCAAGGGAGGAGATATTTAAATGTTTTGATAATTAGGGTTTCCTTCCATAATAGGTTCATCACATAGAGGAACAAGGCGATGCTACCCTCACCTGAGGTAAAATTGTCTCTCAAAGGGGTATTTTTGAATCACAGGAGGGGCCCATAAAAAGTGTGTTTAAAGCTTTTTGAGTCAAGACAGAAAATTTAGCTAGTTGTTGTTCTACTGCGGCTAACCTGGGTTCCGAAGCTGCTGGGATGTTGTAAGGGTGGCCTACCACAACCGCCTCCATTTTCAACAAAGGTTTGTGGTGTACAGGATCACATTTAGTGAGCATCACTTACGAGATCCATGGGATTTTGATGCTCACAGGTGCTTTTCTGCCCTGGATTTCCACAATAATTTCGCAGGAGAAGGTTCACTCTCTACTTCTGGATTGAATATTTTCAGGGAGTTTTTAGACCACTCATATTAAAATACTACCGTTATAAATAAACCAACGGGTAAATGTTACTAGTTTTTATTAAGTAGCCGGGAGGAGATTAAAAGCATACCCTATCAATATCTTAGTGTTTAGTATTGAATTGTGTTGAGGAGTGAAGTTCATATTAGGCTATGCATGTTCAGATTAGGGAATATAGGTATTTGGCCTATTGGAGCTCTTAAAACATGCATCTCTTTCATGGAACAGCCAATGGAAAGTCGGTTACAGCAAGGATATATCCATGAGGCATTGATCTTATATCTTTTCCATTCATTTGGCGGAAAAATTTGCACCTTTTAGGACCCCCTCTAACCCTATAAAAGGGGCCAGTCTCCTCAGTTGATGATGAACTAAATTAATCTTAAGACAGGGAGGGACCTCCAAATGGCTCACTTGATTTCGCTAATGATATGAAATAACCCTGCTACCCAAACTCATGCTAAAATCCTGAGAATTATTAATAAAGGTATTACCCCTAATCAGGGGTTCCACCACGAATCTTTTTAAGGTCTTTTGGCTGATTGTATCAATATTTTTATACAAAACGCTCTTCTCACAATAGCGATCTTGAAAGTATCTGACAAGCTGCTAACAACTTGCTAGTGAGGGTGAAGCTGTTCCACTCAGGCTAGAGCGTTGGGGCTAATATAATAGTATCAGTACTCCTAATGTCAGAGTTTTTCTAGTCGGTTGGGGATTTGCTGTTACAAACTATTAGCTTAAGGATGCTGATGACGGAAAAAGAGCAAGGATGAAAGTTATTATGTAATTGGCATGTCACATTTTGGAGCCCCCAACGAATAAGATTTCTGTTAATCACAACAGCCTTAATAAAACAATTGATTTGCCACCTAAAAAGCAAATACTCACAAAATGGGAAAGAACAAATTAAAGGAATTTAGAATCAGTAAAAGCTATGATCAGAATTTTTCACCAATTGATGACCTGGGGTGACTGTATCCTAAAGCCTAGAGTATCAGATTGGAAGTTTCAGGACAATGGGGTCGTGACAATCTGTATTCCAACATAAGAGGATGACCACTTCTTGACCCTTGCATTAAATGAGAAGCGAAGATCTTGAATGAGGAGGACCAAGGTTCTCTCTATGACACGAGGCCCCTACTCACCCTATATATCAAAGAAACCAGACGTGATAAAGGGTTCCAGATTTTATCTATATGTTACTTAGAGTCTAGTTGTACTCTGTAAATCTTCTAAACAGTACTGTATAGCGGTCATGACCTTGGATAATTGCCATTTGTGAACCCTACTAAATGTGAAAGTGCTTATCTATTGCCTTTTAAAAGCCATTCAGAGACATAGAATCACCTTAAGAAAGCTAGAATCTCTGAAAAAAAACATTTTCAGGCAACAAATTTTGATCCTATAGCTCTACTATAATGGTGGAGCTGAGATTGTTGCTCACTACAGGGGCACTTAGATTTTATACTGAAAAAGGCTTTATATGGAGAAAAAAATCTTCAATGTGCCCACCTTATACTGGGGAATGAAGTATTTTCATAAAGATTATGCATATAAATACTAAATAATGCATGTGCAACCTGAGCTTAGATTTTGAGGATACCTTTGAATTTAACCTACCTTACAAGTTGCAATCAGTACTATTTTCAGTCTGAAATTATTAATGTTACCATTCAACAGTTTTAGTGTTTATTCTACTTGACTGAGGGACAATCCAGTTGCTCATGCACCACAATGATACACTCTTAAATGGTAAGGCTTTAACTCATCTAGTATAGCTGCTAGTATAAGTCTTGAGGCACAAACCCTCCTACTGAAAAGTGATTCCCCCTTCAGGAGAAATAAAGTTTCTAAACCTCTAATGTATTTCCTATCACAGAATAATGACTTATCTCATATGGTAGATTAGCAATGAATTAATGTCCTACAACCTAGTATCCTTCTCTCTACTCCCCTTTTCCTCTTTACTGGAGCTGATAGAAGAGGTTTTCATGGAGGTAATACAGTCCAGGGCTTCCATTAGTACCTTGGGCTCATCCCACAAAAAGACTGGTTGCTTAATATATGCAAGGAACCACTCAAAGCTCCCTAAATACCATATAATAACAAATATGCCTAACAAGCCAGAATAAGCCTTTACTAATAGAACATAATGTAAATTAACATTTTAGATTTCCCTATAAATCAATGTAATTCTTATTGCTCTTTTTGTGACAATTTATGTAAAACAGGCTAAGCCAATCTAGTCTAAATGTATACTTGAAAATTTATAAATTGAAATTGGATTGGTCACTGATTTGCGGATTCTAGTATTATAACTTTTTATGTTGTGATCTAAACACTTTAAGACTATCCTCAATATATTACTTTAGCCCAAAAAATTGGATATGTCTCATGGAACCCAAACCCAAGCCATTGCTTCGAGACCCTCTTCAATTCTCCACCCCTCTTATAAAGGCAACAGCATCTCCTTTTTGTCAGTAGCCAGTCACCTTATAATTATATTTTTAAAAAAAATTTACTTTTCTTTATTTAGCTTCCCATGGAATCCACATACACTATAGTATTATTCTCACAAGTTAACTTGGAAAATTATGCCGCCATCCATGTAAGTGATATTATCATCCAAGAATTGGTACAATAATACATCAATACTGTAACACTTTACACCATAAACAAGCTAATGAGAATTTAAATTACCATTCACTATTCCTTTGTTGTACATGATGTTAATGCTTTACCTTGATTCTTCCCTGTAAGAATCCAGCTCTCTTTTGCTCGCTGGTGCGTACACTGCTGGATCCCACAAAGATTTGATAAAAATTATAAAATAAGCTTCTAATAAAACTTGGTTTTTTATGAGGTTTTATTAGGAGCGTGAGGTACTAAAGGAAAAACGATCCCCCTCAATATTTAACTGATCAGTATTTATATTATTTTGAGTGTCAGAGGGAATTTGAGGATAGTTTTTTAATAGCTTTGATGCATTCCAAATTAGGAAATTTGGTATGCTCTCCTATCAGATTGAGGGAATTTGAGTTAAAATTTACCTGAGCAATAGTTGGGATGGGGTTTTGGGGCAGAATGTACCCATGCAGTAACCTTTTAATGTACTCTAACCAGTCAACGCTAGAAAAAGTACTTTCACCTTGGGGACCTCTGCCATGTCTATAAAAGGAGGGTCCCCTCGTAGGTGCCTTGAATGGCCTGATGGTAGTTGGGGCATACCTTCCAATGGTTGCCCCAGGGTCCGTTGCAGGATCAGAGAAATCTGACAGCTAGATTTTACATTAGCTGACCATGCAAGTTTCAAACCATTGTTACCCCAATTAATGGGGTTCCACCAAGAATTGACCAGGGACTTTTTGCCAATATTCTCGACATTATCATTAAAATTGCTCTTAATGGCATCAGAGAATTGCAAATGGCTGACATTTCCCCTTTTTGACTGAATTTTATATATAACATTCTTATTTTTCAGCTGCGAGGGCAAATGTCCAACATTCCCTACCAATTTATTGAAAACTTTGGTGCAATCCATTCTGAGTGTATTCCCCAATATTCCAGTCTTATTTTATCCAATGACCAGCAATGGCATAACTCAGAGGATTAATTATTTTAAATGCCTCACCTGTCCCTGTAAGTTGCCCCTACAAACCTGCAGTTGCCCCATTACAGCCATTTGGATTGATATATATTGCTTTCTATATGTCTAAAAAGCTTACTCCTCATCTAACCCATAAAACGTCTCTTTATAGAGTTACTTTTACTGATGAAATATGTATTCTGGGCTCTCGCCTGGGTATTTTAACAGGCAAATTGGATCGCCAGTCTTCTTTATTATCCATATCCATGACATCTAGCAAGATAGCTATGGGGTGAAGCATAACTTAGTTTTTAATTACCCTGCTTTACATCATTTCCTATAGTTAGTGTTACTGCACCATCAAGAAGTGATACATCAGCTGATATTGATGTAAGCCTTAATTCCAACCATGTAAGACTATATGAAGCTATTAATGGTTGCCCAAGTTAACTGGGAGGCAATCCAAAATACTTGATGCCTCATCAATGATTCTCAAACTAAACCGAGTCATTAGACTCTAGTTAATAGTCTGCATGGACAACATATTAACTCATTTTTCTAAAACACGTTGTGACTGTAAGTCCTGAGGACCATCCCTTGCAACTGGATAGGGATCAGCACCCCTTCTGGACGAAAAGGGGCTTCAAGGCTCCAGTGGACCCCCTGTCACAGCTGGGCAACCTAGCCCACGTGATAGATGAGCGCTGGCTGATTGCACCTCCACCCAAAAATATCCCACTCCCACCTCTTCCCTCCTCTTCATTCTTGGTAAGTTATATAGAATGGGTCTGCAGTGAGATTGCACACATCAGGGAGCATGGAGAGGCCCCTGGGACCACCCACCCTCCAGGCAAACCAAGACCAAAATTTGGGAAAATGGCAATTCCCAACATTAGAGCCTGTCTGGCAATTTCTGGACTGTGGAGCTGGTCTGGACTGGCCTGCTTCAGAATCTAGATTGGAATACAGCTCAGAGCGCAAACCCAGTCCTAAATGACTTAGATCATCTGCCCCAATGCTCCAAAATGGATCCAGGGAGTTCAGATCGCATGAGTAGCCCAATTAAGGGATCAACTCGAATTTGAAAAAAAATTAGATCCATGGTCTCTTGCTTACTTGGACAAATATGAACTTCCCAAGCCATGAGAATAGCCTGAATTGAATCATCAGGACCAGGGTCAGTAATATTGACTTGGTTTAGCCCCAAGAATTGTTAAAATTTACAAAAATTTTCGAAGCTTTTTCCAGAATTGGGAGCAGCCTTCTACCCCCCTCTGAGCCAGCCAACCAAATCCCTTACCCAACCCCCAAAGAACCAATCCCTCAATACCTCCCCATTCATATAGCCCAGTTTAAAACGCAACTGCCCTAGCTGAGGGCAGTTGTCAGTTCATTCTTTTGCCTTTCATTGAAATAATCTGAAATATCCACTAAATTTGCTGCGGCCTCCTTCTGTTTTTAAGAAAAATATAAAAATTCTGCCAATCAATCTTATGAAGCGCGCTGTCACCTAAATCCTCCTTCCAATATTCGTTGACTGTATTATCTGGTTGCTCAATCCTGCTATGCAGCAATGGATCATAAACGTGATAATCCACCTCGCCCCAGACAACAAACCCAATACTTCATTTATTCTCACACGTCCATTTAACAGAGTCCCTTCCATCTATCTAGTCACTGAGTCTGCTGAAACTGCTCCCCGGTTAGAGCAGCCTCAAGGCATCCCTGACCTACCGTGCATGGGTTCAGCTGCCATAGCCGCCTCTGCTGCCACTGGCCAAGCCCACCAGCAGGACCTAGAGCGCCCCTCCAAGGGAAGCTCAGTCCCAGCCCCTCACATAGGGATTGCCATACCTCTGTACATATTTCCAATAATGTGGCGGCCTCTGTGCCATCCCTCGCTGGCGTGCAAGCCCCCTATCCAAATCTGAAGGCCAAAAACTGAAAACCCTGGAGGAGTCGTCGTCCTCCCTGCCTCTCCCACCCTTGGAGGTTGCCCCCACAATACTCACAATTGCCCCCAATGCAACCATCTGGTTTGCCTTGGGGGCCTTTAATACGTTAATGAACTTTGCTTTCCTCACATCTCCTGTAGAACCCCAATTCTATTAGTCGCCTGGACCGTTATGCCTCTGTCATTCTGGGGCCTCGCCTGGGTGCTCGCGCACCCTGACTGGGAGCCCAGTCTAATTATTCTAACTGAATTGGAGACATAATGATCTCCCCTAATCTCAGCCTTCTCCACCCTCCTCGATGGGATGGGCGATGTGCTGGCTTACACCCTCACTCTGAACGTACTCTCCTTCTGTGACATGGCCTTCTCCTGCTGGGCGGTGGCCTCATTCATCTGGGCCTGCCGCCAGGCTCAGCTGAATTGTCTCTTCCCCGCCAAGCACCAATGGAGAGTGCCACCCCATAAGTGAACGCAATAAGGTTAGGGGTCCCACTGTCCCTTCTGATGAGGTGGCATATCAAATCCTGGGCGTCCTGAAAGAGCTCCAGGTTCGCCCCACTGCTGATGGTGGAAATCCCCCGCTTCCCTCTGATGCACAGAAGAGCATGGCCCTCCTTGATGCACTAGGTGGGGATTCCTATTATTGGGTCAGGGGAGTGCTCCACTCTGCTGCCAAGCTGGGAAACCCCACCCCCTTGTTGGCGTTGATCACCTCAGCGGTCCAAGGCCCTGAGTTGAGACTGGGGCGCCTATTTCACTTATTTACCTTGGGGACAGAAAGCCACAAACCTGCCCTCCCTGATTGAGGCCTTCGCGGTCCTGGCTTCAATGGTGCACATCCCAGTTGAAATTGCTGTCTATGCATTCCGCGCTGCCCTGGACCCCACCATGGTGGCCACACAGCTTGGGAATCTCTTTCTGGATCCATGGAGGTCGTGTTCTCTGTGGCCTGTGCAATTGGGGCCAGGCCCTTAGCAACCCTGCATGTTATGTATCCACACCTGAGGCACCCCCAGACCACACCTCCCCCTGCCAGTGGTCAGGCCAAGGGAAGTGCTCCCTGGTCTGGCTGCCCTCTGCTCCCCCTTGGTGGCCTTCTTGGGTACCTCCTCAGGGGAACCCCTGCCTATGGTAATGCCAGTCCCATCCCAGATCAGGAGGCTGGACTGTTGGGTCCCTGTTGTTTGAAGTCTGCTTGGTGTGGTGAAATTGTCCCTTCAGGCGACCCCTCCTCCCCCTGAAGAGAGTGGAGTGGGGGTACATATCAACCCTCATCTACCCATGTGAAACAAGGAAGTGGTAGAGACCCTGGATCAGCCGCACCCAACCCTTGCGCCCCCAGGCCAGGATCTCCTGATGTTGGGTCATGGCCCCTCCTCTGATGCCCTTTTGCTGGCTCACCCTAATAAAGAGGACCAAGCATACTTCTTGTTTCTCATTTGCTTTCCCTAAGAGTCAGGGGAAATCACAGTGCAAGCTCTTATTGATACTGGAGTGGCGAGTACTTTATTGATCTTGGCGTGGCACAGTCCTTGAACCTAACGATGGAGGATGCTTCATCCATCCTGGGCACATCCTCAGAGCCCATGATGTCCCACCACATCTGATGTCCATTGCACTTCTCTGTTCACGACTTTTAATTCAACAACCAGTTCTCAGCGGTACAGAACTTGCTCGCCCTGTAATTTTGGGGGTGGGTTGGTGGCGCCGCCAACAAGTTCATATCAACCTTGCAACCAACCCCTTGTTCAAAAACCTCAAGTTGAGGGGTGAGCTTCACTTTTTAAGGACCCTTCCTCAGGACACCTCCCTTGGTTCCATCGCTCCACTAGACTCTATCCTAGTTGACCTCCCTCCGGACTTTCCCCCCTCCTAACCCCATATAAAGCATTCTTTGACATGTCACTGGCATCCAAGCTCCCTTCACACTCTGAATATGACTTGACATTCCAGCTGACAGTCGACCTAGTCAAGATCAACTGCCCCCTCTACCCCTATACCGAGGAAGAGGATAGAGCTCTCAGCAGTTGTCTGGACGGCATGCTAGAGAAGGGGTGGCTCATCAAGAATTCTTCCCTAATCGCCTCCCCTATAGTTTTTGCCAGGAAGAAAGATGGGTCTCCTGCGCCCCTGTGTCGACTATGGTCACCTCAATAACATCACCACCCCTGACCCATAACCCTTACCCTTAGAGCAAAGCATCACCCAGGCCATTGCCAAGCCTCACGTCTTCTTGAAGTTGGACCTGATGAACGCTTTCAATCAGGTGAGGGAGGCGAGAGGACAGGAGTGGCCACAGCTATCTGCACTCTTAGGGGGCTTTTCTAGTTCAGAGTGATACCGTTTGGCTTAAATAATGCGCCAGCCACCTTCCAGCGCCTCATTGATGATGTGTTGGGGGACTTGCATTTCTCATGTGAGGTGGCCTATATTGACAAAATTTTGGTCCATTCCCCCACCCCCAAACAAAATGTCAGGGACCTCGAAGTGGTAGTGGCAGCCCTCCACAAGGTTAGGCTATTTGTTAATCCCTCCAAGTGTGAATTCTTCAGGGATGAGGTTACCTTCTTAGGGAATCTTGTCCAGAAGAATGGGCATGCCGTCCCCTCTGCAAGCTGGAGTCTATTCAGTCTTGGCTTACCCCAACCACTCAAAAACAGCTTTGCAGCTTTCTTGGCACCGTCACCTTTTTGAAAAATTTTCCGCGCTCTTGCCCAACTGGCAGCACCCCTGCACACCCTCACCGGGAAGAATGCCCCCTTTAAATGGTCCCTAAGTGCCAGCAGGTTTTGAAACTATCAAGGAGGTGTTTCTCACAGCCCCTGTCCTGCGGCATGCTGACATGTCCCACCCTTTCATAGTAGCCTGAGATGCCTCAACAGTGACAGTGGGTGCCGTGCTACTACAGGATCATGAGGGAGCCGAGCACCTGGCGGCCTATTACTCCCAGAAGTTTACTGCAACAGAGTAAGCATGGCTTATATACAATTAGGAGCTAGCAGCGGTGGCATGGCACTCACCCACTGGCGATATCTCCTGCAGGGCGCCCTGCACAAAATTACCTTTCAAATGGACCATAAGACCCTGCTCTGCTACCACAAACCTCAGAAGCTAGGACACCGGCAAACTCGCACATATCAAGACCTCTGCGGGTTCCATTTTTAAGTACAAATTCATCAAAGGTCCCCTGAACATCTTTCTGGACATGGTAAGTTGCTACCCCTCCCTGTTCCCCAACAGGAAGGAGGACCCATTAGACCTTATGATGGTAGTGCCCCCTCCCAAATTTTTTCATTGGCCCACTCTGTATCCTTCGCTGATGTAGGCCCTGACACTTTGCTCCTCCAACATGTCCTCACTTCACAAACCTGCTGCCCTAATGGAATTGAGCTTCTGGATGCTTAGAGTCCATGCGCCGCAAGAGAACTCCATATACCTTGCAGGATGGAACAATCTGGTTCCATGATTGGGTTTGGGTTTCTCCTTCCCTACGCAGCTGTGTCATTGAGGAACACCACGTCCGCCAGACCGTCAGCCACCCCAGTATCTAAAGTGTGCAGATCTCAAAAAGAGGCAATTATTGGCCTGGGTCCTCAAAGGAAATTTCAATTAAATATCTCATTGTGTCACCTGCGCCTGAGCAAAATCGGATCATTCTAGAAAGAAGGGACTGTTACACCCCTTGCAGCAGGCTGAGAGGCCATGGACCTCGGTATCAGTGGACTTCATCGTGGAGCTCCCACCCTCCTGTGGTTCTGATGTGATAATGGTAGTCGTGGACCAATATATCAAGTTGGCACTCTTCATCCCATGCCTCTCTTTTATTACTGTGGTGGAGACCGCAAGTTTATTTGTCAACCATGTCTTTGCCATGTTTGGTCTCCCCAAGGAGATAGTGAGTGACAGGGGACCCCAGTTCACGGCCCAGTTCTGGGAATAGTTGTTGACCCTACTTCACATCAAGCCATGTAGATACACTGCCTACCACCCCCAGTCCGATAAGCAGCCTGAGTGGGTGAACCATGTACTGGAGCAGTATTTGCGCTGATATTTGACAGCCTCGCAAGACACCTGGGCCATAAACCTACCCCTAGCACAGTTTGTGTGCAACAACACCCTCCATTCCTCAACCAGCTTCTCTCCCTTTGAAGCCATTCTTGGGTATAACCCCTCTTTCCAGATTGGTCCCCGACTCTCCTCAGCAGTTCCTGCTGCCAAGGACCGCATAAGCTCTCTCCATGAGATGCACATCCTGATTTGTGAACACTTGACAAAGTTCATCGAGGACTACAAAAGGTTCGCTGATCAGAAACGGCTTCTGGGGCATGAGATCATGGTTGTGTCCCTTATGTTAGACACCCGCAACCTTCCCCTGAAAGCTCCCACCCTTAAGATCACAGCCAAATGCTCAGGACCCTTCAAGGTTGAGAAGGTTTTAGCAATGGAGCCTACCGCCTGAGACTGCCTGCGCACTGGAAGCAGCACAATGTATTCCACACCTCCCTTCTAACCCCCTTTAAGGGGATAAGACCAACATCCCCCGAGCCAATCATCATCAGGGGAATCCCAAGAAGCGGAAGTGGAGGACATTTTAGATTCCCAAAAGGTCCCGCCAAATCCATTTAGTACTTAAACGGCTGGAAAGATTACCTCTCATATGAGAACAGCTGAGTAAACGCGCGCATTTTGTACAAACTGTAAGGACCTGATAAAGGAATTCCACGCCTCCCACCTGACAGCCCCCCACCCTCCCCCAGAAGATTGCGGCCATTCTGGCTATAAAGTTACTGGATCGCCTTAAGTACTATGCTTTGGTCTATGCCCGCAGGGGTGGAATCCTCCCGGTCTAAAAAGGAAAGGGTAGTGTAAGTCCTGAGGACCAGCCCTTGCAACTGGATAGGGATCAGCACCCCTTCTGGACGAAAAGGGGCTCCAAGGCTTCAGTGGACCCCCTGTCACAGCTGAGCTGCCTAGCCCATGTGATAGATGAGCGCTGGCTGATGGCACCTCCACCCAAAAATATCCCACTCCCACCTCTTCCCTCCTCTTCAATCTTGGTAAGTTAGATAGAAGGGATCTGCAGGGAGATTGCACACATCTGTGGGCATGGAGGGGCCCCTGGGACCACCTGCCCTCCAGGTAAACCAAGTCCAAAATTTGGGAAAATGGCAATTCCCAACACCAGAGCCTGGCTGGCAATTTCTGGACTGAGGGAGCTGGTCTGGACTGGCCTGCTTCGGAAGCCAGATCAGAAAACAGCTTGGATTGCAAACCCAGTCCCAAAAAACTTGAATCATCTGCTCCAATTCTCCAAAATGGATCCAGGGAGTACAGATCGCATGAGTAGCCCAATTAAGGGATCAACTCGAATTGAAAATAATCTGATCCATGGACCCTGCCTCCCAGGGCAAATGCAAACTGCCCAAGCAATGCAAACAGGCTGACTCGAGTCAACAAGACCTGAATAAGTAGTATCAACTTTATTTTGCCCCAAGGAATTTGGAAAATTTTGCAAACATTATAAAGCTTTTGCCAGAATTGGGAGCAGCCTTCTACCCCCCTCTGAGCAAGCCAACCAAATCCCTTCCCCAACCCCCAAATAACCAATCCCTCAATACCTCCCCATGCATATAGCCCCGTTTAAAAGGCAACTTCCCCAGATGAGTGCAGTTGTCAGTTCATTATTTTGCCTTTCGTTGATTAAATCCAAAAATCTATCTAGTTTGCTGCGGCTTCCATTTGCGTCAAAAATATTTTTAAAAATTCCACCAACCTTTTTGACAAAGTGTGCCATCACCCAAATCCTCCTGCCAATGTTTTCCAACTGGATTATTGGTTACTATATCCCACTACATGGCAGCAGATTATAAACGCAATAATCTTCCTCGCCTCCAACAATGAACCTGCTACTTTGTTTATTCTCACACGTCCATTTAACAGAGTCCCTTCCATATATTCAGTCACTGAGTCTGCAGAAACTGCTCCCCGGTTAGAGCAGCCTCAAGGCATCCCTGACCTACCGTGCATGGGTTCAGCTGCCATAGCCGCCTCTGCCGCCACTGGCACAGCCCACCAGTGGGACCTAGAGCGTCCCTCCAGGGGAAGCTCAGTCCCAGCCCCTCACATGGGGATTGCCATACCTCTGTACATATTTCCAATAATGTGGCGGCCTCTGTGCCATCCCTCACTGGCGTGCAAGCCCCCTATCCAAATCTGAAGGCCAGCAACCGCAAACCATGGAGGAGTCATCATCCTCCCTACCTCTCCCGCCTTGGGGGTTGCCCCACAAGACGCGGTTTCCCCCAAGCAACCATCTGGTTTGCCTTGGGGGCCTTTGGTAAGTTACTAAACTTTTGCTTTCCTCACATCTCCCATAGAACCCCACTTCTAATAGTCGCCTGGACCACTATGCCTCTGGCATTCTGGGACCTCCACTAGGTGCTCGCGCACCCTGACTGGGAGCCCAGTCTAGTTCTTCTTAGCTTAATCCATGACTCTTACTGAGTTAAACAAATAGATGTGCATCCTATCTCTTTCAAATTCTAAAACTTTAGAACCTCAAATCAGCCTTGGTGCAACTCTTGATTCAGGCGGAGACTTTAATAAATGGATTGC
Organism: Massospora cicadina; assembly: GCA_022478985.1. Classification (NCBI taxonomy): domain Eukaryota; kingdom Fungi; phylum Entomophthoromycota; class Entomophthoromycetes; order Entomophthorales; family Entomophthoraceae; genus Massospora; species Massospora cicadina. The sequence goes on along the minus strand of JAKSZP010009413.1, from coordinate 18,835 downwards.
AATTACAAAAATAACTATTTATAGTAACAAGAACTCAAAGGCCTTAAGGTCTTGCAGAAGATATGGATCTGATGGACCTTATGGTCAAAGGGCATAGAAGGCCATGAGGCTCTGATATAGCTGAAAAGCCACGGGCCCCTAAAGGGCCACCTGGCCCTCCCAGATCCACAACCTCATGGGAAATAATTCCAGAAATACTTGGAGATATGTGTAATTTGAGAAGATTAATTTTTTACATAAGCAGATGGAGCAAGTAACCTAAGGGTGTGTTGCCCCATACTATGGTCATCCTATTGACATCAACCTCACTTAAGGAGAATAGACAAGGAGATAAAAATATGCTTGCATTTCAAGGTTACCAATAGCCGCTTGATTGGCTAGAGCAGACTTGTACAATGTTAGAACTTGAGTTAGCAACTGTAAAGCCAAAATTTCAGCTCTGAAAGTTTGGATGGAGAAAGTTGCCAATACAGCTGCCTTTTTCTAATTCTGGAACAAACTGAAATTGACGTAGAGAATATAGAAGACATATGATTTAAAGAGCTCGCTAAAAAATGCAGGCATGGTATAAACTAATAAAAAATAGTGCAAAATTGGTATAAAACCATTTTTCCCTTAAACTCATGCTTTAAACAAAGTTATAAAATGAGGTTTATTCCTAGTCAAGAAAGAGTTGTAATGCTCTTAAGTGCTTATTGAAGAGCGATAGAGTAAGGCAATGATAAAAGCAAATAAAGCATAATCATTCCTTCATCTTCAGATAAGCGAGAGAGTTATTTCCCCTTACCAGTGTGATTGTCAGACCTGGGATCAAGTTAAAAAAAAACCTATTTTAAGTGTTTAAAGTTAAAAATCCTCTTAAAACAGATGTTGACTTTTATAACGATCTTTCTTTTTTTAGTACTAGATGGTCCTATAACGATCTTTCTTGCTAAGGGGAAATCCTTCTAACTTCTTTACACAATTAGATGCCAGCGCTTTATCATTTATTAACCCAATTACATTTCTCTAGACAATACCATTTCTACAATTATCTCTTTACTTAAAATCCGTCTTTTGTCCACCTGCATAAGATATGACTCAAGTGAAACTTTATGTATATCCAATGGATTAAGGTGGCTATGAACAAAATCTTTGTCATTTTATTGAATAAATTCTCTACTTTTATTAAGGCTCCTTTTTGGGCTTTCATGAATGCTATTGATTTCATGGAAAAACATATTAATCTATTCCTATTGCAAATGTCGCCGCCACAATGTGGAGAAATTTTTATAATTGGTGAGCAGAGGAGGCAAAAAAGTATTGAAACAAAATGGAGGTCAGTATGGATAAAGAGGCTCTTTGTGCTGATAATTTTACTAACACGTCTTTAAATAAATCTGCCCTAATTACTATTCCAAAACATTTCCTCTAAAGATAATTGGATGAATGAACTAATTACTTCTTACAATATACTTCTCATTTATGCTTATTCTTCATATTAAAAATTGCTTGCTCCTTACTTTGCTGCCACATTTATGAAGCCTAGTAACTTGGGTCTGATAAAATACTCATAAAATCCCATTCTGGCCATCATCAATAATGATTCATTGATAAATGTAATATATTACCTAAGGAAATTATTGCTCACAATTCGTCACATTACCTGTAATATGGATCCGCTTACCCCTGTCAGGATAATGGGTGCGTTACCACGGATTACTTTGATAAATATTTTGTTAGGTGACCTGAAGCCCAAGGGTGTTGGATAAATCCCTTTGCGCTTCTTTTGGTCAAATAGTCTTATACCAGATACTTGGTCTGGTAAAGAAAGTCTAAATAAATTACAGTTTTATCTTAAAATTGAGAAAAGAAGAAAAGTAAGTTTATTATCTTAGTAGCAACTATATAAGGGAAATCTGGGAGTTGTCTTGGGAAAAATCCAAAAAGTCAAAGCTTAGATCTATAAACTAAACGAATTGGGGATTCTTTAGCAGCTCATTTCTCAGTCAAATAGGCTGCGCTTGCTGCCTGGATCAGGTTTGAACCCCAAGATTAGGTATCTCTGAGGGAGCATTAGTTGATTGCATAAGTCAGGGTTGATCCTAACTTTAAGAGACATTGAATTTTGTCAGGGATTTTCACTGACGGAAGTTTGGGTCATTTGGTCAGATTGGGATATATTCCTATCAGCTGAGCCTCCAAATCTATATTTTGGTTAGGAATCCCAACAACACCCCCTATAGATCTTAGCAAAGGGGGGAAACGAACGCAGAAAGTGACTATGCACTTCAATACACTATTTTACCTAGAACAATTCTTTACAATTGAGTGTTTATTGTCCGTCTATGTATGACTCTGTAAGGCCATGACATTTTGTACCCAATAAAGTATCATGATCTCCAGGACAATGGTGGTAGAAAAGGATTAGGTCACATGGTTGGAAGTTGTGCAGAGGTTCATGTTTGTCATTAAGCCGATTTTTTTCTCTACTAGTTGTAGCAGATTGTTTCTCAGAAGCCAGGTCCTGAAGTCAGATAGTTTCATTAGCAATACTTTGCATAGCGACTTAAGGGGCTTTGGAGAGGTTTGGTCAAGCTTAGCCTGCGCTTTAGAAAGAAGCTGGGGATTTCTTCCATGCAACGCTTGGAAGGGCGACATAGTATAGTTTGGTGATAGCTAATTCTATAGGCCAGAATTGCACTAGGCAATTATTGGGAACAATGGAGGGGTCAGTCATAGCCATTTTCTGTAGGGTTGCAATTATAGAACCATTTTCCCACTCTACCATTCCATTGGTTGCAGGATAATAAGGGGTAGAAAATACCTTTGTGGTTAATATCTATTTTGCTAAATCTTTCACCAGTGTCAATCGTATTTTTTGCCTATTATTGGAAAGAATGACGTTAGGGCACCCATGTTGGGTGATAATCCAATTATAAAAAAATGTTGTGGAAGCCTTTGCCAAAGCTGAGGGTAGTGATACTGCTCCAATCCACTTATTTAAATGGTCTACAGCTCTAAGGAGGAACCAATGACCATTAGAGGCTTGAGGAGGGGTCTCACAACATCAATGCTAATAGTATGAAATGGCTCACAGGGTGTGACCACTGGATGTTGAGATTAAGATTAGGTCCGTCTTGGTTTTTACATACCAGTCAGGACTCTAATACATCCTGGATTGAAACAAGCATTCTTTCCCAGTAACATAAAGACTTAAGCCAATGGTAGGTTTCCAAATTCCCTGTAGCCAACATGCTGATTTCCATCCAATATGACATCAGTTTGAGCTGAAGGTCAAACATAGAGCGCCCACTTTTAGCCACAAGCTTGTACAATTAGCTGTTCTTGACTTGTAGATTTGCTGACTTCCTTTCTGATTCCTTTTACAGGATTAGGGATTCATCCTTCCATAAATGTAATAGGGTTTTTAGTCGTGAGTCAATCCTCTTCAGGGGCAATTAAATTTAATATGGGAAGCTAAGATAACCAATCTGCATTTTGGTGGATAGGTATTGGTCAGTAGATAATAAAAAAGTGATAGTTATGAATTTTTAACGCCCATCAGTATAATCTCCCATTGGGATCCTTATTTTCTGTAACCTGCATAAGGAAGCATTATTGGTAATGATGGTGAAATGCTTCACATATAAATATAGGTTAAAAATTTTTAATAGGCAGTAGGACCGCCTAGCACCAGCATTCCATAATGCTTAATTGCGTTTGGCTTTGGATAAAGTCTTACTATAGTAGTTGATAGGATGGTCTACTAAGTTTTCTTTATATTAAGATAGTAAAGTTCTGGGGGTGATATGCTAGCATCTGTAATAAGAAGAAAGGGCTTATCAAAATAAGGGTGAATATGTACTGGTGATTGGGAGAACGAGACGTATAGCAGAACAAAGGCCTGATGTTGCTCTTCTTCCACTGAAGTGTATCACTTTCCTCAGTAGATACACCAGAGGCTCAGAGGTATCTAAAAAGTGGGGATAAATTGGCGATGATATCCCACCATACCTAGGAGAACTTGTACATATTGTAGAGATTTAGAAGGTCATCTTAGCAATGGCCAAGACCTTGTAGTTCATTTGTAATATTCTGGCATTACTGACCTCATGGCCCAGAAAACCAATATTACTCTGAAAGAAAGAGCATTTTGACAGCTCTAGTTTTAATAACATTTTTTCATAACTACTGAAAGACTTGCCTGGAGTATCTAGATGTTTGGTAAAAGTTCTCAAAAAATTAGTAATATTTTCGAGATAAACTAACACAAAGCGTTTTAAATCCCCTAGGAGTCCATCCATGGCGCGATTGAAGGTAGCAGGGACGTTACATAACCCCTGCGGCATTTGTATGGGCTCAAATAGTTTTTCCCTTGTGATGTGAGCGCATTTTTTATGTTCTTCTAAGGACAAATATACTTGCCAGTACCATTGACGAGATCCATAGCTAAGAAAAGTGAAACCCAAACGTCAAGCATAAGGATTCATCTATACACAGAAAAGTATAGCTGTCTTTTCGTGCTATAGAATTGAAGCAGCAATAATCCATGACAACACGGTGTCCACCATCAGTCCTCAAATTAATAAGAGTGGGCAAAACCATGGGCTCTTGAAAGGTACTAATAAGACAGCCTTCAACAGTTGCTGTAACTCTAAGACCACTTGAGCTTCCTCCACTTTAGATTTTCTGTGAGGCCAGGATTTGATTGGAGGCTGAGCCTCAAATTCAATTTGATGAATTACCCTGGACATTTTCCTGTAGTCACTTGGTCCTGAGGAAATATAACGCCATATGTAGGAATCCTGCTTATTGATGTTCACTGGTGCATACGCTTCTGGATCCTACAAATGTTATAATAAATAAATAAAATTAGAACTACTAAAACTTGTTATTTTAAAAGGTTTTATTAGGAGTGCGGGGTAGTAAAAGAAAAAAAGCCCCTCAATATCAGATTGATTCATATTTAAACAGTATTGTATGTCAGAGGGAATTTAGGTAGTAAGTTCAGTATGGCTTGTTACCATTTGAATTAGGAAATATGATAAAGTATCCTATCATAGCTTGGAACACTCACTTTGCCTGTTCTGTATGACGGATGGGGAATTAATGGCTGGCATTACATATCTATGCAGTAATGCTTTAATTAGCTTCAGATAACCCCCAAATAGCAGAAATTACCTTACCTTGGAGACCCCTACATCGCCTATAAAAGGGGTTAGTCCCTGCATGGGTGCATGAAGGGACCTGGTTGTGGCTGGGGTGTTCCATTTGATGGACGCCTCAGAGTCCATTGTGTGGTCAGAGAAATCTAACTGTTCGACTTAATGATTAATGCCTTAGTATTTATTAGAATTGTGTTACCTCAATTTGCAGGGTTCCACCAAGAATCAACCAAAGTCTTTTGGTCAACAATATTGTTATTATTATTAAATTCATACTTAGAATCATTACAAAATCGTAAATGGTCGACATTTCCCCTTTTCAGCTGGTTTCAACTTAAAACATCCTTTTTTTTGTAGCTGAGAGGGCAAATGTCCGATATCACCCCCTCAATAATGTTGGAGAGAGAATAAGACCGTAGGAAACAGCCCTGTATGCGATTGATATTAATACTTTAGCTAAAGATTTAATAGAATACTCATTTATCCTTTTGTAAGTGATAGTGAAGGGACCCTCCAAGATTGATCCAAGCTTACCACTTCTAGGAGTGATGTGGTTATGGTAGTATAATACCATATCAGATATCTGGAATGTAGGCAGGGGGGTTCATAGCTCATTAGCAGCCTGCTTTTATTTGGTCACCCTTTTAGCTAAATTAGTCATAGCCTCATAAAAGAGTTGGATGATGCGCTGAGCTAATCTGCACATGACTTTATAAGGCTCCTGAACTCTAGAGGAGAATACATCTTTAGCTAATAGGACAGGTATTCCTAGTTCCCACCCATACAAGACATGTGATAAAGACATTTTAAAGATCCTATGATAACTGATCTGATAAGCCATAAGGGCACTGGGTAAGAATTGATCCCAGTGAAGTGGATCAAAAGAGGCCATTTTGCATAAGATGGATACCAACGTTCCATTGGCTCTCTCCACAGTCCCATGGTAGAGAGATTATATGGAGCTGAGAAAAATAGTTGAGCTCCCATGGAGGTGGCCAAGATTTTGACTACTCTGGAGGTGAAGTTTTTACCATTATTGCGGATTATAACTTGAGAAAATATGTTGAGAGAAAATATTCTGATGTAAAAACGTGGCTGTGGCCTTGGCCATTTGAGCAGGGAGGGCCACGGCTTCCACTCACTTAGTGAAATGGTCAATGGCTACCAGGATAAATTGGTTACCACTAGTAGTCTGAGGAAGGGGACTTAATAAATATAGACTAATGGTGTAAAAGTTTGTTGAGGGGTGTTTGATTGATACTGATATAGTCTTGAAACTGGATTGCTTCTTGAAAGTAAGGCAGGCTTTCAAGACATCAACAATAGATTCCAACATTCCATCCCAATAAAACCGATCCTTAATCCACTCATAAGTTTTCTTGGCCCCCATGACCTAGAGTGGAGTGGGCTTCTAGGATAGCAGGTACACGTTCTGAGGGCTGAGGGTAAGGCAGCCATTTTGTCCCCACCTGCTTATACAACTTCCCATTTTCCACTTTGGTGTTACGGGGGTCAGGCTAACATTTTCTAGATAGGATCATCCTCATTATCCCAGTCATTGGGGGTCATTAAGAGATCATGTAGCCTCTCCGCCTCACTATTATCCAAGTGAGGGTTGATAGATGAGTCAACCTATCAACATTCATGTGACAGGTTCCAGCACAGTGTTCAATCTTCATGTCATAAGGCTGGAGCTTTAGAGCCCAACGAGCTAACTGGCAAATAGGATCTTTCATGTTCTGTAACCATTTTAGGGATGTGTGGTCAGTTACCACAGTGAAGGTAGTTCCATATAGAAAAGGGCAGTAGTGCTTTACAGCTAAAAGAACAGCAAGCACTCTTTCTCCGTCACACTGTAGTTACGTTCAGCCTTGGATAGCATTAAACTAAAATAGGATGCATGATGATTTACACCGTTTTCATCCAATTGGGCTATGATGGCCTCAACGGCATGGTCTGAAGCACCAGTGAATAAGATGAAGGGTTTATTATAATCTGGGTTCCATAGGATAGGGCGCTGTTGCAGAGGTTGCTTCAGCGTCTCAACAGCAGCCTTCTGTTCCGTACCCCACTGAAAAGGAGTGTTTTTGGTTAATAGGCGGACAAGAGGCTTGCTAAGTTGGGCAAACATAGGGATGAACAGATGGCAATATTCCATCATATCTATAAATACCTGAATATCCCTTATATTCTAGGGGGAGGAATCTTTAGATTGCTTCAACCTTAACTTGATTGGTTGAATTCCCTTTTGAGAAATGTAATGGCCAAGGAAATCCAGTTTCTTTTGAAAGAAAGTACATTTTGAGGGATTTAACATGATATTAGACTTGCAAGTTGTTGAAACATCTCCTTCAGGTGATCAAAATGCTCTTTTTAAAGTTTTGAAAATACTGTGATGTCATCTAGGTAGATGATAATGCAACTAAATTTTAAGTCCTGCAAGATATGGTCATCGCATGCTGGAAAATTCCAGGTTAATTTCAAGTCCCGCATGATATGATCCATCGCATGCTGGAAAGTTGAAGGTGCGTTGCACAACCCTTGAGGTATTTAGGTTGGTTGAAAGAGACCCTCACTACAAATAAGAGCACATTTCTCCTGGTCTCTAAGGAAGAGATCCATTTGCCGTTAGCCTCTAGCTAAGTCCATGTCAGAAAAGAATTTAGAGCCAAAGTTGGGCCAAGGCGTCGTCAATGAAAGGGAGAGGATAGCTATCTTTTTTTGTGAGGTTATTTAACTTGCAGTAGTCCATGACTATCCGATAACCTCCGTTTTTCTTTTTATTAGCAGGAGAGGGGAAGACCAAGGGCTTTTTAATGAAGCTAGTAACCCCGCATCTAGTAACTGCTGAAGCTCTGTCCTCATTTTCTGTTCTTCCTCTTTTGATTTGTGGTAAGGTATTGACCAAAAGGGATGAGCATCACCCACATCAATAGAGTGGCACCAGTCCTTCATGTGGCCATAGTCATTAATGGATTTGGAGAATATATCGCTATAGTCATCAAGGAGAGTGTGAACACCTTCTAGCTCATCTGGGGCCTACTCGTCCGAGATATGGACGTTAGGTAAGGTACACACCAGGTTATCCGTTGGCAAGCCCATATCCATCATGGAACCAATGGAGTGAATTTGTTCAATGTCCTCCACAGGGACTAACAAGCCTCTGCCAATATCCTAGTGTTTTTGTACAACTATATTCTTTGAGGCGAGGCTCCCAAATAGAAAAGTAATGGGCCTTTGGTAAGCTGGGTCAAGAACGCCAGGCAATACCCGAGGCTCCAAAGGACTAATGCTATCAATACTAACGAGGTGCAACAAACAGTGGCGTGGGACTTGAAGCGTGACTTTTTGTCAACCACTCGTTGTTCACTAGGCTTAATCAAGTCCTCATCTGCAGTATAAAAAAGGATACCTTCCCTAGCATCAATTAAATCGGAAAATTTCTTTGTGTTGCACCCAGAAGTGATATAATACAAAGGTATAGCTAAGTGGGGATATTCAACCAGGAAAGAGTATTCGTGCTTGCTGTATTCTTTATTGGATAATACTAACGGGACTTCATAGTTGAGTAACGAGAGATAACCTTGCTTCAGGTTGATTGTGCACCTCATATTTAATCATAAATTGAGTGCTGATGAGCGTATCATACGCGTCAGTATCTAAAGCCACAGCAGGGGCTGATAAAATAAGCTTCCAAACTCGAATGAGAAGGGAAGAATATGCCCCAATAGCATGGGTACTATTGGGGCCAGCGGTTCCAAATTCTTGCGTGTACTCCAAGTCAGGCGCTAGCTTTATCTTCTTGATAAGGTTTGTGGAGGTCACGTTAGCTGGGGAGCCATTGTCAAGGATAGCCAGTATTTGGACCTTTTGAATGACTACTCTAACATTAGTGAGCTTTTCTCCAAAGTTAGGTGACAAAGCTAAGACCTCCTTGAGCCGAAAGTGAATTTTAGCTTTTTAGCAGGCTCAAGGTATTTATCCATGATGGAATTTATGGGATGAACCCTCTGAAGATGGCTTATCAAGTCAGCTAAGAATTGGTCACCAAGGCTGGCAGTGTCAATAACTTTTGGACGCCCTATTATCTGGCTGAGGTACGTTTACTCAGGTTTGGTGGTCTAGAATACTCCTCCAGCATTCAAATGATCAGGCACTTCTAATTCTGAGGAGGCTCACAATATGTAGCAACCAACATCATCGTGACCCCTCTCAAATTCCTCCCCAAGGGTATTCTCAACAACGAGCAAAGCTGCAATGGAGGTATGGGATGCAGCCACAGAAGATTATGTAGCCTTAGGGGCCACATTTACTACTTGACTGGAAGGGAAGGCACATAGGCTCAAGTACGCTTGTGCGAGAGTATGGTATTAGCTACCTTACAGGGCTTGGTATAATAAGAAGGAGTTATATTCTTTTTGAGTTGCACTGAGGAAGCAGGTTGCACTAGAGGTTAGGTACAGTATGTTCACCCCCAATTGTTCTACAGGAGAAAACTCCTCAATTGTTAGAACTGAATATTCAACCTCAGTTTCTTTTTTGTTGCACAACAATGGAAATCAGCAACGTCTAACAGAGCCTCCTTTATGGCACAGATGTTTTTGAAGTAGCGCTTTATTGAAATGATATTCTGGTCTAGAGAGGGTTGAGAAGATAACCTAATTAACATGGCAGCGATAGCATCATCCAGGGTTAACATGTTAGACGTTTATAACCTTTGTGCAGCGAGGTAAAATCTCTCTGAAAAAGCAGATGTTTTGTCCTCATATATGCAAAGTCGCATAAAGGCCTGTTTACCCTGTTAAGACTCTGCTGTGAACCAAATTAGGCAAAGAGCCTCTTTCACCTCTTCCCAGGTGTGCATATTCTCCATGTATGGGACTATCATTTCTTATGCTAAACGACTCAAGCAAAGGTGAATGTGTTTGACTTTCTGCTTAACTAATTAGTGTTGCATTACTGATTTGTAGACATATAAGAACGAAGCTATTCTCTCTTCACGGGGGTGAACTTGTCCTTAAGGGGTATTTTGTAAGGGTGCTGCTCAAGCTCCATAAGGCGGGACAAAGCGCTTGCTAGTTTCTTTTCTAGAGTAACTATTTTTGCTGTACAGGGACCACCTGTAGTGAGCAACATTTATAGAAATTCAGCTTATTGATGCTGACTGGTGCTTATGCCGCTAGATCTCAAAAATGTTTTAATAAGATAAATAAAATTAGCACTACAAAAACTTACTTTTATATATGGTTTTAACAGGAGCGTGGGGTAGTAAAAGAAAAACAATCCCCTTGATATCTGAATGATCTGTAATTAAACATTCTCTTAGGCCAGAGGGAATTTAGGTAGTAAGTTCAGTATGGCTTGTTACCATTTGAATTAGGAAATATGATAAAGTATCCTATTGAAGCTTGGAACAATCACTTCACCTGGGCTGTGTGATGGATGGGGGATTAACGGCTGGCATTACATATCTGTTCAGTAAAGCTTTAATTAGCTTCAGCCAATCCCCATTAGCAGAAATTATTCTACCTTGGGGGACCCCACATTGCCTATAAAAGGGTTTGGTCCCTGCATAGGTGCATGAAGGGACCTGGTTGTGGCTGGGGGTGTTCCATTTGATGGACGCCCCAGGGTCCATTGTGTGGTCAGAGAAATCAGACTGCTCAACTTAGTGATTGTTGCCTTAGTATTTATCAAAATTGTGTCACCCCAATTTGCAGGGATTCGCCAAGAATTGACCAAGGTCTTTTGGTCAATGAAATATTTACTATTAATAAATTCATACTTAGAATTATTGCAAAATTGTAAATGGCTGACATTTCCCTTTTCAGCTGGTTTTGACCCAAGGAGTTTTTTATTTATATATGAGTGAGCAAATGTCTGACACCATACTCCTCAAAGAGGTCTTCATTATGGCGTCCATTAGGGGTGAGATCGTCTCCAATTATACTTTAAACCAGAGCTTTGATAGGTAGAGGATCGAATCCTAAATCTTGTAATGATCCAAAACAACTCACAATAGCAATATTCTCAATGGGATATAGCTGTACATTTTCAATATGGGCATGCCAAGAGGCTTAATGGTTTCAGTGGTTAAAATCCCTAATATAATAGAAATAGACTTCCAATAGGAAGGATTTAAAATCCCCAGAAGGTCAACGCTTACTTGATGGAAGGGTTTGGATTTCCACTAAGCATTAAAACTGATTAGGGGTGAGAAAATTAAATCCATATTTACAATAGCTTGTGAGTCAGAGGTATAGTGATAGGATGAGGGGCATACAGAGGGATCCTCTCTTCGGCATCCAAAGCCCCTGGGGTAACTTAGTTTTTCACCCTAAGACTTTGTATTCAACTTTACAAATGGAGGACAGGTATTCGAGGAGGCATGTCCATTTTTTATGGCTTCTTTACTACTGATGGGAAGTTTAAATATTAACGGATATGATGCCATAGTAGGCAAAGGTATTTTTCCTTATGGTTGATGATGCAATTGAATTTTCGCATTAATTAAACCACAATAAGCAACTCATATTATCACTTTATAATGCAATCGCAGGGGTAGTAATAAAACTTTACTGAATCAAAGGGGTAAAGAAGGATATGTTCCAATCGCCTTAATAGACTGACTACCTGCCATCCCATATTCAGCATATGGACCAATTCTGGAGCCATTATTTATCTTGTGGATATTTTGAGAGGAAATAATGTTAACCGGGGAACTAGTATCAATTATTGCCATAACCTTAACCTTATGTACAACTACCTCGACTTACAACAAAGAAGATCCAAACTGGGAATTAACAGCTATTAGACTGTCATTAAAGATTTGCAGTGAAGCAAGCGGATGATTCTGCTGTGGCCAATCTCGGGGCTATTCAATGCAACTGAACGTTATGTCTTCCAGTGCTTGGCTTTCCATATAATAGTTGACTGCCAAAATTTGTTTGGATTACTGACCAACATAAAAATAAGAAAGCTGGAGACTATCATTTCCTTAAACAGAAAGAGTAATATCAACTTCTGCAGGGGCAGTTAACACAAAAACAGCTTGAGGTGCTGGAGTTGGATCTAGAGCTAGAAAAAGGGTCTTGAGGTACTTGATTTCTGTCAGCATAGTGAGCCTCTTGCACTATACAGACTGATATTTTGCTGACTTATGTTGAAGTACACGACAAAAGTCACCAGTGCGGTTGGTTCTCTTGCAATGGGTGTAGTGTAACTTGGGTGTTGGCAAATCAGGGGGAGTAAATGTTAACTTTTGGGGCTGGGGCTCCTTGTTGTTAAAACAAGGTGGCCCTGTGGGCTTATGTAATTTAACCAAAATTCCAAAATAGCTTCTTGATATGGAGGAGGAACTTCAAGTTAGATTTTAACGCTTTTAGGTAAAGTAGAGTATTAGGCATATTTTAAAATGCCAAAAACGAGGTGGTGATAGCGTCATCTAACGTAAGATGATTCCCTGCAGCCAGCGTTTGAGCCTCAATAAAAATGGTGAGAAGATTCATTGATAGTTCCCACTAATATAGGCTGATGCCCTTGAAAGTCTGTTTTTGGTTGGATTTGGTTAGGTCGCTCCCAAATTTCTGAACAAGGTAGTTTAAGAATCAGTTTAAGTACTGCTATGCATCAGATGTGGGACCATAATATCTTGAGCCCTTTGGCTAAGACAATTTATCAGGTGTTTGAGTCATTGGATCAGTCGCTTCTTCCATAGAGCTTTCATAGCAATATAAAAAATGAAGATACTTTTCTCTCCAAAGGCGTACTTTTCTACTAATGGAGGTTTAAACGTACCACTTAGGGGTTGGAGGCTGAACAATATGTAATGATACTGGGACCACGCTTTCACCTATTGAAGAAGCAGTATCTCAGTAATATGCTTGAGGTTGAAGTGCATCCACTTGACTTCGCAGATCATTATTATCATCAATTATCAAATCTACTTGTTCATGATTGGTATTGAGAGCTGATTTCATGGCGACCAGTTAGTTTAATTGCCGCATTTTTATTTTTCAAAGTGGTATTGACATCTTGGAGTTCTAGTTGATGTTGTTTAATGGAGAGCACTCTTTGATCCAATCCGTGTACCACAGCAGGTAGGGCTGCCAAGGTCCCAAATCGTTTGTGATGAGGAGGTAAGGAAACTTTGGGAGAGAGGAGAACTCCATTCAAATTGAGTTAGGCTCATTGGGTGATGCATTCCAATAGGACATCAAAGGGTTTATACCCGTTGGATAATGCCTGGAGGCATTTATCCAGGATTCCAGGGTTGACACTAGGTCCCGGAGGTCCTCTAAGCTCAGGAGGTCCCCATCTACAATCCTGTCCGTAATAATTAGGAGGTCCCCATTCACCATCATGTCCATCATAACTGGGGGGTCCAAGCTCATCAGGCACTTCTTGAGGCCCTGAAGTAAGCAGACTATTCTGACCATCACATAATTCATAAATCATTTCCTCCAATAATTGGAGGCGTTCATCCACAGAGGTGATAAAGTTATCTAATTCAGATTGTGCATCATGGGTACAATATACAGCCTGATTGTGGATAATGTCTCTAGTTGATTAAAATGAATAGTGAGTTCCGTTTGAATGAAACTCATGACTCCTTGATCCAGGCAGGTTAACACATTGTGTATCTTATTGATAAGCTGCCGATTTTCAAATATAGAATTTCAGTTTTCATTGCCAAAATGGAAGGCAGATTGGTATTATTGAAGGAGCTGAAAGTGTATTGTCTCTAATAACTGCAATTGGCGGAGTAATTCCTGAGATGGAACCCTACTACTTAAAAGTAGATGGTACAAGGTGGGATTTACAATGTGACGCAGATAGGATTCTATAAGTCCAGCTTTAAACTGTTCTATATCAAGCAAAGAACTATTAGCTAACATCATCATAGGGTCTGGTACTGCGAAAAGCCCATCATTTATTAGCTCAGTCTCCAGGGTTGAAGGCCCAGCTAAGAGGAGCTGGAGAGCTTCAGCGAAGTTGGAGAAATGTAAATTTTATTGTTTGGCGGATTGAGCGTAGAAGTTTATCTACATTGATGGGGGAATAGAATATTGCAGTTGGCTTCAGTATCTACTTAAGCATATTGATCCCCCTGTCGCTGTGATGGGTAGCTTTACAATCTGAGGCGATTTCTGAAGCTTAATCGTTATTGTCCATTGTTGCTTTTATTTTTGCTTATCTTTATAAATTTTACTGTGAACTTGGGTGGACCTGGCAGTGAGCACCAGTTTTGTTGGGATCATGGATGCATTACCACGGATCCCTTTGATAATTATTGGCCAGGTTACCTGAAGCCCAAGGGCGTTGGATAAATACCTTTGCTCTTCTTTTGGTCAAAATCTCTTATACCAGATACTTGGTATAGATAAGCAATTCCAAATTTATTTCATTTTTTCTTAAGTTTGGGGAAAAAGTAAGTTTTATTAGCTTAGTAGCAACAATATAAGGGAAATCTGAGAGGTGTCTTGGGAAAAATCCAAACAGTTCAAGATTAGATTTATTAAACTAACGAATTGGGGATTCTGCAACAGCCCATTTCTCAGTCAAATAGACCGCGCTTGCTGCATGGATCAGGTTTGAACCCCAAGATTAGGTAGCTCTGAGGAAGCATTAGTTGACTGCATAAGTCAGGGTTGATCCTAACTTTGAAAGTCAATGTATTTCATTGGGAATTATCTCAAACAGACGTTTGGGTCTTTTGGTCAGATCAGGATCGATTTCTGTCAGCTGACACCTCCAGATCTATAATTTATAATAGGAATCCTAAAACCCCAATGACATGTACACCAAGGATTATTAATTGCTCACACTTAGTTTCAGCAAGAGATCTTCAGACACTTTAGCAATGGACCTTGGCAACCCTAGGCTATAAAATACTGTAGAGGACTCAATTTCTATTAGAGTGCAAGGCCTCAGGCGTCAGTCATCAATCTGGACAGGGTTGTACATCCCTTTGGAACCAAAATGGGGTAATTTTCAAGGCCTTAGCCTCATCCAGATCACTGACCCAAGGCATATTATGGATGAGAGATGGGTGATCGCTGCCTCTCTGTTCATCACCCCATTTCACAAGCTACCCCCAACTCAAAATCCATTTAAGTCTTCAAGTCTGCAAATTTTCATTAAGAACAGACAATTTTTATAGATTTGATAAAATTTAAAACCCTTGTCAGAAAATTACAAATCCAATATTACATTAAGAGTGAACCAGGCTATGATATTAATAACTTCGCCAAAAACTCTGGCTGATACTTGGTGGAACCCCAATATCAGGGTATTACTACTTCTCCAGATCCTCATCCTAAACGCCCTATAGCTGGTAACAGGATATTGCCAGATATGCGGCCAAATTGGGGGTTGTTCTGAGGGTCCTCACTGTCCCCTCTCTAATGTAGTACAAACCCCAACTCCTTGACCACCCCCTTTTATAGCCTTGGAGGGAGTTACATCAAGTTAGATCATTTTCCCGCCTTCAAATTGATCTAAATATATTAAATTCCTTCTTCATGGGTTCATCTTCCCAGCGGTCACTTCACCATCTGCCCTCACATTGAAGAGAGGTGAGTCCTGACAGATCCAATAGGTCAACAGCTCATATTACATAATTCAGACTTTACTAAGAAATCCAAACTTTAAGCCTTAACATTTCTAATACTACATATTGACTTATCAGAGGGTTCACTTCTTTACCCCCCACAGCCACTAATAAAAACCATTAAATTAACTTTTTAGTAATGACTTTTTACTTTTATTATTTAAAATAGTGTTGAAAGACCCCCTTTATTTACTTTGGCAGTAGAGATTGAATTTCTTCTGTAATATTGTTTGAATCTGGGAAAAATTAGCACCATCGAGCATACATCCTTCCCCAATTTCAGAAAGTGGTGCTCACTGTAGAGTGTAGTACATTACAAAAACACTTAAAGTGGATGCTGTTGGGGGATTAATACTTCTAGACAACCAGCAGCTATTGAACTAAGAATAGCTGCATTGGAACAGCAGCTTGTCAATGCTCTATCTCGACTCAAAAAGCTTTAAAAGCATCCTTTTCATGGGGCCCCTCCAGTGATAAAAAATCCCCCTTTGAGAGACAATTTTACCTCAGATGAGGGTAGCATCGCCTTGTTCCTCTATGTATATGAATCTATTATGGAAGGAACCCCTGATTATCAAAAATTAAGCATCTGCTCCCTTACTTGAGTCGCCTGGCCCAAGATTTAATGTTTCCAAAAATGGCCACGCTGAGCACCTGGGAGCAGGTGAAGGAAGTCTTTGTTGAAGAATTTAGTTCAAATTAAAGTCCACGTCGGAGGAAACAGGACTTCACGTGTTTTAGCATGCAGAAAGGAGAATCGATCTGCCTTTTTGTTGAGCAGTTATATAGGGAAGCACAGCCACTATTACTTGCGAAATTCTTCTACTTTTGATGCCCTTGCAGCAATTCTAGATAGCTTAGCTTATCACCCTCCTAAAGCCCTGCATCTTATCCATTAAACGTCACCTCCAGACTACTCATGATCTTAAGGAGGGTCTGATGAAAGTTGCAGATATTTGTAACGCTGATGCTACTTCAGGTGTTGGGTCAAGCCCCAGGTTCTGATCATTGATGATTACTATTGAAATTTCAAGAGAAATTATGATAGGCAGGCGCTATGAAGGCTACAAAATTATTAGTTCCATGGCTCTAGCAAAGATTGACACAATTGCAATGAAGTTATTAGTTCTGTTGCTATAGATGATTCCAATCAGAAATACAGAATCCTGTATGAAAAGAGACCAAAATTAGGCTATGAGAGATAAGAATTAAGGTACTCTATTAGAAAAATCTGAGATATTTATAGGAGAAAATTTAGTGATTAAACATAAAGGATTTCCATTATTCACCCAAAGAAAGATCTTCCAAAATAGATGACCAATATCGCTGATTATTATTTTCATTAATATACTTGTGATGGTCTGATCTGATAGAGCTCTTATTAAAATCGATTGACCTTCTTATCAAGGGCTTAGCCCCTTCAAAACGCTTGGTTATTTTGGATGGCTTAGTCATCTCAGATTTCTGAGCTTCTTCAGATTGCTTATCCTCAACCGTCATAGGAGGCCAATAACTCCAAAGGTTCATTTTTCATTTGAATTGAGAATTGGAAATACCCATCATGGATTTTACAATTTAATTAGACCAAAAAATCAAATCTTGATTTGAAGTAATTCTGGTCATATCAGATGTATCTCCAACAATGCCCCTTCAAGATCTTGCCTAGGGGGCACATATTTGCAAAGAAACCTACTGTGCACTCTAATGATAACAGTACCAGTATCAATAGCAGCAATGGAGTATTCATTACCCCGATGATAAATATGATAAGGACCAGCCCATAAGGTGTCCAATTTGTGAATCCTTCTTCCTGGCCTATGGTGGTAGAAGAGTACAAGATCCCCAACTTGATATTCTGGTAACATAGGTCAACTAGCGTTGGTTTTGGTATCCTCCTTCAAGGTGGTAGCAGAAAAGGAACTTAAAGCTAATGCTTATAATTGAATGATTTCGTCAGCTAATCTCCTCATAGCTAAATCAGTAGTTTGCGGGGTAACCTCATCAAGTATAGGTTGTACGCTTGAGGAATATATAGGTTCCTGACCATATAAAGCTTTAAAAGGAGACATTCCAATAATATGATGTTAGCTAATTCTATAGGCTAACATAGCACTAGGTAAGTAAAGGTTCCACCTCTAGGATCATTTGAGTCCATCTTTTGAAGAATGGCTACTAGGGTACCGTTTGCTCATTTGATGGCACCATTAGTGGAGGGATTATAAGGGGATGTGAAGGACTGGTAGGTACCCATTTATTTGGTAAGCTCAGTTACCACCTGAGAAATGAAGTTGGTCCCATTATCTAATAAGAGGAATTTCAGGCTACCATGCCTGGTGAAAACTTGCTTAAAAAGAAAGAACACCGTCGTCTTGGTGGTGATTGTATAACAGAAATCTTCAATCCATTTATTAAAATGGTCTGTAGCTAACAGAATATATTGATGTCCATAGGTGGCCATAGGGAGAGGACCCAACACATCAATACTCATAGTAGAGAAGGGTTTGGAAGGTCCTACAATTTGATGTTGGAACTTTAGATTTCACCGCGTCATTGTTGGCACTTAATACAATATTCCAGCACATCGTGTGCAGATTCCAGCATGTTATACCAGCAACATTGATTTTTAACCACTGTAGGGTCTTAGCGACAGTTCCATGACCTGCAGTTTGGTGGGCCTCTATAATAGTGTCAGTCCTCTCAGAGGGCTGAATAAAGGGCAAATAATTAAATCCTAACTTTTTGTATAACGAACCTTCTTTAGCCTGATTGTCTTTAGTTAAAGATTGTAACTTTGAGATAACATCCTTAGATTCACGGAACCAGAGATCAGGTCTACCAATCAGGTCATAAATGCGATCTTCTCCGCATAGAATAACATTAAGATAGGTACTCAAGAAAGGCCATCAGCGTTTAATGTATAGATCCAGCGCAATATTGAATAGTAAAGTCATAATTTTGGAGCTTTAAAGCCCATCTAGATAAGCGCCCATCAAGATCCTTCATTTATTGCAACCACTTCAGGGAAGCGTGATCCGTTACAATGGTGAAATTCTTGCCATATAGATAAGGGCGGAAA